>OX246746.1:28860751-29150751 GCA_945910005.1 Isoperla grammatica
GTTGATGGATTTCCGCATAATTTCATTCGACCGTGGTCTACTCAATAGGCTCTTATTCATAAACTATTCAACCTATCAGTGTATGGAAATGTTCATAATGTAGATACAGACTATATCTAAAATGTAATATTGTTTAATTTTACAATAACTCGCATTTAAACTATAATAATAGCTTTTTAATTTGTCGACCAAGTTCGTTGTTAACATTTGCATGTTTGCCGTGAAAGTCATAAAACATACCACGTCATTGTAGCCATTTTATGATAGCTATTAAAATTCCAAATACACAGTGAGAAAGATCGGACTCCCTACGCCATTCCTGCAGCAAACTTTGTGCATCTAACTTCAATGGTCCGCAAATGCGAATCATATCGGTGGAACACTGTAAAAATGAAGAAAATGTCTGCCGTAAATAAACAATATTTGTTTATAACATGGCGGTTAAAGCAACAATTTTGAAACTATTGTCGAGTGTTGGTAGTATTAATGTGGACCTACATATCAAAAATCATTAATATCCGTGTGTAAGTTTTAATTTAAATAAATAAATAACAAAACACGTGTTTCAGTTGTTAATTTTTTGTAGGTTGGCATCTTATGTCATTGTAGCCATTTTATGACAGCTATCGAGATTCCAAATGATAGTGCATTAGTATTGTTACGTACGCTATTTTTGGTGTATACTATGTGCATCTAATTGCAAAAGTCCGCAAATGCGAATCATATCGGCGGAACACTGTAAAAATGAAGAAATTATTGTTGTAAATAAACAATATTTTTTTATAACATGGCGGATAAACGTACAATTTTGAAATTATTGTCAATTGTTGGTACGGTTTATGTTAACCTACATGATAAACATTATTTAAATCCGTTGGTAAGTTTTTATTTAATTAAATAAATAAACAAATTTTATTTTTCAGTTATTAATTTTTTGTAGGTTGGCATCTTGACGAATTTTGCTGGTTATGTTAACAGCATCGAGTTTAGTAGTCAGAAATGTTGACCAAAAATGTCAGCCAAATACGTCAAGCCGTTTGACCTGTGTGCGACGAACAAAATTTGGCGCACATACATACATACGTACACACAGATAAAGCGCCAATCGAGTTGTATGGAAAGATTCACTCCGCTTCGCTACGCTCATCTAACTAGGAAAACGCTCCGCGTTGCCAGATGAGCGATATTTTTTCAATGTATCAAATCAAATAAATCGTTTGCATATCATATTACTCTTTAAAAAAAAAAAATATACCTTTATAATAAACATATGATTTTTTTTACAAGATGGCGGATCAAGTTACATCCTTATAACTTAAGTATATTATTTCTTGATATGTTGCTAATAGATGCACGAAATATTATTCAAATCCGTTAAGAAGTTTTCTTTAAAGAAATTAAAACCTTCAAGTTGATGGATTTCCCGCATAATTTCATTCGACCGTGGTCTACTCAATAGGCTCTAATTCATAAACTATTAAACCTATCAGTGTATGGAAAGTTTCATAATGTAGATACAGACTATATCTAAAATGAAATATTAATTAATCATACAATTACCCGCTTTTAAATCATAATAAAAGCTTTTTAATTTGTCGTCCAAGTTCGTTGTTAACATTTGCATGTTTGCCGTGAAGGTCATTAAATATAACACGTCATTGTAGCTATTCTATGATAGCTATCAAAATTCCAAATACATAGTGAGAAAGGTCTGACTGCGTAAGCCATTTCGGTAGCATACTATGTGCATCTCACTTCAATGGTCCGCAAATGCGAATCATATCGGTGGAACACTGTAAAAACGAAGAAAATTACTGCCGTAAATAAACAATATTTGTTTATAACATGGCGGTTAAAGCTACAATTTTGAAACTGTTGTCGTGTGTTAGTACTATTGATGTGGACTAATAAATAAAAAATTATTTATATCGGTGTGTAAGTTTTAATTTAATTAAATAAATAACAAAACATGTGTTTCAGTTGTTAATTTTTTGTACGTTGGCATCTTACGTCATTGTAGCCATTCTATGACAGCTATTGAAATTTCAAATAATATTGCATAGGTATTGTTACGTACGCTATGTTTGGTGTATACTATGTGCATCTAACTGCAATAGTCCGCAAATGCGAATCATATCGGTTGGACACTGTAAAAATGAAGAAATTATAGTAGTAAATAAACAATATTTTTTTATAACATGGCGGATAAACTTACAATTTTGAAACTTTTGTCAAGTGTTGGTACCGTTAATGTTAATCTACATGTGAAACATTATTTAAATCCGTATGTAAGTTTTCATTTAATTAAATAAATAAACACATTTTATTTTTCAGTAATTAATTTTTTGTAGGTTGGTATCTTGACGAATTTTGCTGGTTATGTTAACAGCATCGAGTTTAGTGGTCCCGAACGTTGCCCGAAAATTTCAGCAAAATACGTCAATCCGTTTGACCTGTGCGCGACGAACAAAATTTAGCGCACATACACACACACACACAGACAAAGCGCCGATCGAGTTGTATGGAGAGATTCACTCCGCTTCGCTACGCTCATCTAACAAGATGGCGGTTTAAGTTACAACCTTAGAATTTGTGTACACTAGGAAAACGCTCCGCGTTGCCAGATGAGCGAATTTTTTTTAAGTAAATCAAACATATCATTTGCATATCATATTACTCTTACAAAAATAAATACCTTTATAATGTACACATGATTTTTTAAAAAGATAGTGGTTCAAACTACAACCTTAGAATTTGTGTATATTATTTGGCGATATGTTGCTAATAACTGCACGAAATATTATTTTAATCCGTCAAGAAGTTTTCTTTAAATAAATTAAAACCTTTAAATTGATTTTTCAATGTAATTCCGCATAATCTAATTCAACTGTGATCTACTCAAAAGGCCCTAATTCATAAACTATTAAAACTATCAGTGTATGGAAAGTTCCATAATGTAGATACAGACTATATTTAAAATGTAATATTGTTTAATCATACAATTACCGCATTTAAATGATAATAAAAGCTTTTTTATTTGTCTACAAAGTTCGTTGTTAACATTTGCATTTTTGCCGTGAAAGTCATAAAACATAACACGCCATTGTAGCCATTCTATGATAGCTATCAAAATTCCAAATACATAGTGAGAAAGGTCTGACTCCCTACGCCATTCCTGCAGCATACTATGTGCACCTAACTTCAATGTTCCGCAAATGCGAATCATATCGGTGGAACACTGTAAAAATGAAGAAAATGTCTGCCGTAAATAAACAATATTTGTTTATAACATGGCGGTTGAAGCAACACTTTTGAAACTAATGTCGAATGTTGGTAGTATTAATGTGGAACTACATATGAAAAATCATTAATATCCGTGTGTAAGTTTTAAGTTAAATAAATAAATAACAAAACACGTGTTTCAGTTGTTAATTTTTTGTAGGTTGGCATCTAATGTCATTGTAGCCATTTTATGACAGCTATCGAGATTCCAAATAATAGTGCATAGGTATTGTTACAGACGCTATTTTTGGTGTATACTATGTGCATCTAATTGCAAAAGTCCGCAAATGCGAATCATATCGGCGGAACACTGTAAAAATGAAGAAATTATTGTTGTAAATAAACAATATTTTTTTATAACATGGCGTATAAACGTACAATTTTGCAACTATTGTCAATTGTTGGTACGGTTTATATAAACCTACATGAGAAACATTATTTAAATCCGTTGGTAAGTTTTCATTTAATTAAATAAATAAACAAATTTTATTTTGCAGTAATTAATTTTTTGTAGGTTGGCATCTTGACGAATTTTGCTGATTATGTTAACAGCATCGAGTTTAGTGGTCACAAATGTTGACCGAAATTTTCAGCCAAATACGTCAAGCCGTTTGACCTGTGCGCGACGAACAAAATTTAGCGCACATACAGACATACAGACATACATACATACATACATACATACACACAGACAAAGCGCCGATCGAGTTGTATGGAAAGATTCACTCCGCTACGCTACGCTCATCTAACTAGGAAAACGCTCCGCGTTGCCAGATGAGCGATTTTTTTTTTTTTTTTAGTAAATTAAATAAATATTTTGCACATCATACACCACTTAAAAAATATACTTTGATAACAAACATATGATTTTTTTACAAGATGGCGGTTTAAGTTACAATCTTAGAATTTCTGTATATTATTTCTCGATATGTTGCTAATAATTACACAAAATATTATTCAAATCCGTTTAAAATTTTTCTTTAAATAAATTAAAACCTCCAAGTTGATTTTTCAATGGATTTCCGCATAATTTCATTCGACCGTGGTCTACTCAAAAGGCTCTAATTAATAAACTATTAAAGTTATCTGTGTATAGAAAACTCCACAATGTAGATACTGGCTAGATCTAAAATGTGATAGTGTTTGATTTTACAATAACCGCATTTAAATCATAATAAAAGGTTTTTAATTTGTCTACAAAGTTCGTTGTTAACATTTGCATTTTTGCCGTGAAAGTCATTAAACATAACACGCCATTGTTGCCATTCTATTAACGTTATCGAAATTCCAAAAGTAGTTTTAGAAAGGTCTCTTTGTACACGCCATTCGCCATGCATAGTATGTGCATCTAACTTCAATGGTCCTCAAATGAGAATCGTATAAGTGGAGCACTGTTAAGAAACCAATGTAAGTTCCCGTAAATAGAAACTAAATATTTTTTTACTAAATGGCGGTTAAAGTTATAGTTCCAAAACTTTTATCCGGTGTCGACATTGTGAGTTTCAATATTTATTTAAAACATTATTTAAATCTGTACATAAGTTTCAATAAAACAAAAATAAAACTGTATTTTTTTCACTAATTAATTGTTTGCAGGTTGGCATCTTGACGGATTTTGCTGATTATGTTAACAGCATCTATTTTAGTGGTCACAAATGTTGACCGAAAATTTCAGCCAAATCCGTCAAGCCGTTTGACCTGTGCGCGACGAACAAAATTTAGCGCACATACAGACACACACACACACACAGACAAAGCGCCGATCGAGTTGTATGGAGAGATTCACTCCGCTTCGCTGCGCTCATCTAATTATTTCCCGATATATTGTTATTTGCTTATAATTACATGAAATATTATTTAAATCCGTTAAGAAGGTTTCTTCAAATAAATTGTAACCTTCAAGTTTGTTTTTTCAATGGATTTCCGCATAAATTCATTTGACCGTGTACTACTCAATAGGCTCTAATACGTAAACTATTCAACTAATCTGTGTATAAAAAGTTCCATAATGTAGATACAGGCTAGATCTAAAATGTTATAGTGTTTAATCATACAACAACCGCAACCGCCACAACCGCAACATACAATCTTACCTTCTACAGATTATGAGTAAATGTATTAACATTTTGATACAACATGTATTTTCCCTAAAAATTAGTTTTGGAGAGAACAAAATTCTTATTTTTTCATTTTTAAAAATTGTGCAAACAAATTTGTCAAAATTGTTGACAGCTAGGGAAATTGCTACTTCGTTTTCATTTTTCATTTAATTTTTTTTTTTTTTTTTTTACATTGAGATAAGAACACACAGAACACAAATTGGATGAGACTTTCTTCATAAATGTCTTATATTTCTTTCTGTATACCTTTACATTCACATATATCCAAAGTTTAAGATTTTAATATATATTTTATATTATTATTTTTTTTTTTTAAACCAAACCATACATGGTATCCAACATTTGAGATCCATGTTTTGAGCCTTCTACTATATTAAACACATACACAAAAAACCAGATGTCTGGGTCCAGACAAAAAAAAGGAGTAGGGATTTGTAAATTGATAAATGTAGCAAAATAGTTAAGAAGTAACAGGCCGTTGAATGCGTGAATTCACGCAGTTCAAGCGCGCAGAGACACAACATAATAATTTATTTGGCATATAGTATTAGCGTGAACTTAAAATTTAATTGCTTTAAGAGAAAACTGATAAAATATAGTATTTAATTTTAAAAAAATAAAAAATATTGACCATCAGTGAAAAGTTGTGATTTTTCAGTGTACCTTCCCCTTAATTTGTCTACAAAGTTCATTGTTAACATTTGTCATTGTAGCCATTCTATCACAGCTATCAAAATTCCAAATACATAGTGAGAAAGATCTGAATGTGCACGCTATTCGTGCCGCATATTATGTGCATCTAACTTCAATGGTCCGCAAATGCGAATCATATCGGTGGAACACTATAAAAATGAAGAAAATTTTGTCCGTAAATAAACAATATTTTTGTATAACATGGCGATTAAAGCTACAATTTTGAAACTATTGTCGAGTGTTATTATCATTGATGTGGACCTACATGCAAAAAATCATTTATATTGGTGTTCAATTTTTAATTTAATTCAATAAATTAAAAAACATGTTTTTTGGTAATTAATGTTTTGTAGGTTGGCATCTTACGTCATTGTAGCCATTCTATGACAGCTATCGAGACTTAAAATAATGGTGAGACAGGTATGATTGCGTACGCTATGTTAGGTGTATACTATGTGCATCTAAATTGCAATTTACTTTCACCACAAATACTGGCCTTTGTTGATGAGGATAATATCGTGACACATTGCAAGGTGGGATGTGAGCACTGAGCAGGCAGACACACAGAAGGCGTAAATTACAGAAGGGCGTAAATTATCCCTAATGGAACTAGATGTAATGGAAGTAGAAAATTATGTTGGTACCATTGGAGTCGGTTATTTCGCAGGTAATATCTTAAGGGATTTTTCAGACCTGCTTAAAATATAAAAATATAAAAATGCATCGAATTGCACAGAAGGTGAAATAGTGAGAAATGAAATTCTTGTAATACGTTATACATTTTCTAAGGCGGAGCACGCAGTTCTTATACTAAATGCACGTTTCCAAGGCCCCATTTTTAAGTAACAGGTTGTTTGGTCCATCATTATCAAAGATAAATTAAAACATGAAAGTAATTTAAACAGCAGTGCATTTTTTGTTCGTTCACCGCCATCAGCTCGTTTGCACTCACTCTCTCACACACCCACTCTCAGTGCCACCCGCGAAAAAACGTGTCTGGCTTGTTTTCCAAATTGCCTTTTAATTCCCGTGACTGACGAAGAAATAACCTTCAGACACTTTCTGCGAAACGCAATTTAACTGACCTTGTGTTTAAAAACAAACAAAAGAACACACAAACAAAAAACAAACAAATACAAATAAACAAATAAATAAATAAATAACTAAAAAAATACATAAATAAATAAAATAAAATGAATAAATAAATGAATGAATGAATAAATGAATGAATGAATGAATGAATGAATGAATGAATGAATGAATGAATGAATGAATGAATGAATGAATGAATGAATGAATGAATGAATAAATAAATAAATAAATAAATAAATAAATAAATAAATAAATAAATAAATAAATAAATAAATAAATAAATAAATAAATAAATAAATAAATAAATAAATAAATAAATAAATAAATAAATAAATAAATAAATAAATAAATAAATAAATAAATAAATAAATAAATAAATAAATAAATAAATAAATAAATAAATAAATACATAAATAAATAAAATAAAATGAATAAATAAATGAATGAATGAATAAATGAATGAATGAATGAATGAATGAATGAATGAATGAATGAATGAATGAATGAATGAATGAATGAATGAATGAATGAATGAATGAATGAATGAATGAATGAATGAATAAATAAATAAATAAATAAATAAATAAATAAATAAATAAATAAATAAATAAATAAATAAATAAATAAATAAATAAATAAATAAATAAATAAATAAATAAATAAATAAATAAATAAATAAATAAATAAATACATAAATAAATAAATAAATAAATAAAAAAGGACATACATAAATAAATAAATAAAAAACAAACAAACAAACAAAGAAACATAGTCAATCTCTTAGTCTCTCAGGGCCTGCGCGCAACTGTACACCTTGCACCCTCTTTTTCTACGCCCTATTTACAATAAAGTATTAGGCCTATACGGTAATTTTAAAGTATTTTCATCGTTTGGGAATAAACAATGCCCATCGTAAACTGGGTGTATCGTCATCACTTATCATCTGCATATTATAATCATATGTAACATGTAAATACTCGGTTTGCTTGTTAAATATTCAGGGAGAACAAGCCAACAAATTGTATTTGGCTCTATGTATGAGGTCTCGCAAACCGTTCGAAGTAGAGGTACACAAGAAAGAATGAAAGATCAAAGATGAGCGCACAGCTTAAAAGTGAAACGTGTTTTGGTACGCACAGAGTGAAGAATTTTTGTATTTTCAACAATCGTTAAGTCAATCTAGTGGAGAACTTCTTTATCTAGTGAGCTGAGTCGAAGTGAATACTATCGATTCAAAACAAAAGTCGACTGTGTTCTCTCGTTCTCGAATCTCGATAACCATTAAAGATGGTTGCCGCTTAGAGAGATTATTGCAGTGGCAAACCCAAAGGTGATATCCACACATTTAAGACCTTAATTTTTGTAAAATAGCGAAGTATATTTTGAAAGTATTAATTTAAAGTAACACATTATTTTGAAAAAGGTGAGTTACATGTGACTTTTTCATAAATTAAGCCCTCCACATTAAGCTAAGATTAAGTTGAATGGTGCAATTTGTCATGGGTCTAGGCCTAGGCCTACTAGGCCTAGGCTATCAGGCATTATTGTCATGGTGTCAAAAGGTCACTTTAGAATGGTCTATTGGTACTTGGCGCATGCTGGGATCCAAATTCATGTCTATCCAGCTTCTGGCCTTTACTTTTACTAAAATGATGTTGTTTCTCATCTAAACATGTGCTTGTCATTGCATCCTAGGCCCTAGGCCTACTAGGGCCTAGGCCTAGGCCTACATAGCCTAGCCTACCTAGCCTAATGTTTAAATAAAGCACACATCCCAGGTGTAGGCCTAGGCCTAGGCCTAGGCCTAGTCTATGCTAGCTAGGCCTCTACCCATGTCCACCCTTCTAAGGCTAAGGCCCCACCTATGCATGCTTAAACTGTTACCCTTTCAAACTATAATCTTCTGGACGCATAAATTTAGTGAAGCCTAGCGCCTAGGCTAGGCCTAGCCACCTAGACCTAGCCCTAGGGACCCCAGCCTAGCGTAGGCCTGGGCTGGATGAAGTCAAGTTCATAGGCCTCTAGCAGTGGTAAGACATTGCCTAGGCCTAGACTTACCTAAAGATATGCACATACCTCTGTCTAGATCTAGGCCTAGGCCTAGGCTGGAGACTTAATTTACTAGACCTAGGCCTACTCTGGATATTGACAAGGATGTCACTCAGATTTAGGCATAGACCTAGGGATGTCAAGTTGCATGTTTCATGGGGCCTAGGCTAGGCCTAGTCCTAAAAAACTGTTTATTGTTACTATAGTTACTCATAGATACTTTAAAGATGGCAATTGTAATAGGTAGGCCTAGGCTAAACATATAATCCTAGGCCTAGACCTTATTGTGTAAATAGTAAATAGGCCTATACCTAGCATTTTCAAGTAGGACACGACATGGCAAGGGCTAGGCTTGAGCCTAGATTCTAGGCCTAACCTAGGCCGAAGCCCACTAACCTATCTAACTGTCATTGAGTTGTATTTGGAATGCATTTCACATGGAAATGGCATTTAATGTTATTTGTCCATAACTGCATTGCTAGTGAGTAGTGCCCTATGCCAAGCAGTGTCTTCAAAATATAAGCTAATAGGCCTAACACTAGGCCTACTAGAATAAAACTGATTGGTTGACTGTGTTCTTAATTGAAACATTATTAAAGTGGCAATATACCAAAACAAACCTTACTGAGTGCATTCATTGTAGACGAGTGCCTAATGTATAAATTAAAATAGTTTGTGGGTTTAAATGTGAGATTCCCTTTTCTATTAAAGCCAGACTTTCTTAATTAACTTTGTGCTTATATTATGTATGTTAATTTATTCATTTGATGGGATCAATCAACTAGACATAAAAAAACCAGTTGTATTGTGAGCTTGACTGTAGGCCTATTTAAGAGGAAGCAATATTAAAACCAGCGAAATTAACGTATTTTCGTCATATCTCAATAACGCCACACAATATCGAAAAAGTGACAACTACGCATATTTTGGATTCGTGAGAGCTCAATACAATCTGAAAAAGATTTATTAGTTTGCACTTATTATAGGCCTAATTATTATTTCGAATTTAATTAATTCACAAGTTAATTAGAAATTACAACTATAATTACTACAATCCACGAAATCTTTTTCATATGGTATTGAGCTCTCACGAATCCAAAATATGCGTAGTTGTCACTTTTTCGATATTGTGTGGCGTTATTGGGATATGACGAAAATACGTTAATTTTGCGGGGTTTAATATTGGCGAGTAGACCTTCCTTCTAGACCAGTTGATGATTCATTGATCTTATAGCAAAATACCTTCATGGTTTCTGTTCTATTGTGTGGCTACTGGCTACAGATAATTTGTTTTACGTGTTTAGATGTCTCTCCGAGATCTAGTGGAGGGAGAGTGTGGTGCACCTAACCCAATAGCACGTTTGACTTCGCACTTCGTCCAAGACCGGGCTTTGAAAGAAGAAGGGCTTTGTCATCCATTTCCTCATTCATCAAATGACTTCTCAAATGCTGATGCTGACCAGGTAAGAATGTCATGCTATCGTTTAGCAGACTTGTCCAAGAACAGTAAGCAGTGAATCTGTGTATGCTGTGAGTAATGCTGGTACTTTTTAACTTTGAACTTCACACATACATCCACAACATACATACATACATACATACATACATACATACATACATACATACATACATACATACATACATACATACATACATACATTAGGGGTGGGATAAATCGTTTAATGGCCTTAACGGTTAAACTGTTAAATTAATCGCGTTTAAACGCCAAAATTGTAAATAAGCAAAAAAAAAAGTTTAATTTGGGAATTGTCTCTCGCGGTCGCGGCATAAAAAATAGGGTAGAATAATGTTTTATTGCTGCTTGAACGAACTAACGACTTAGGCCCTACGCACCTCGCGAAGTAATGACGGCGACGGCCGAACGAGCGAGTGGCAGGAACTAAAATCTTATGTTCCCGGGCGAGGTCGGGAACTTGTCGGGACGAGCACACGAAGGCTTCGGGTAGGTGGCTAGATCGTGGCCTAATACGAAATACGAGTACAGCGGGCCGGAGAAGACGGAGGGGGGGGGGGTGATCCAGTGGCTAACCAAAATAATTTTTTTGAGTTTTCGTGCTGATACAACAAACTTAGATGAAATGGAATACCACGGGCGGGAAATCACAATACGACCATTTGGCGTTTGATTTCTTAACAAAATCCTTAAACGTGTAATTAGCCACAGGCGTTTAAACGTTTAATTATCCCAGCCCTAACATACATACATACATACATACATACATACATACATACATACATACATACATACATACATACATATACATACATAGGCCTACATACAAAAATACATACATACTAGGGATGACATCGGGTACCCGGGTAGCCCGGGTACCTGGCTCCAAATATTACCCGGAGCCGTTTTTCGGGTCCGGGTAACCTTTTAGTCTGTTTCTAGGATAAATTTACGTGCCAGTATTGCTGCAGTCGATTCTGGTGGAGCCTACCTACCCTTCCACAACACGTGACTCGGCGGGGAAAAGAACAGACGCGAACCGACTTGCATTCGTTACTGTTTGTTCTTTGCTTAACATTCTGATGAAGATTCTGGCTAATACTTGTTCTTTTACCATTTATTTTCCTTAAAATATCCTGTTTTATGTAAGTGCTTCAGTTGTATATTGAGAAATGTTTTTTTTACTTGACGTGATTACTGCAGGCGTATTCCGAGAGGGAAACCGAGCAGTTGGCATGAATATCATTCGTCCCTCGTCTTCGCACCCCGCGCACTTCACAAACGACCTTCAAATCAAGCCCTCACATCGAAAAATACGTTTTCAGGATTCGGGTACCCGGGTAATATGAGAGCTGGAACTGGTTCCGAATTTTATTACCCGATGTCATCCCTAATACATTACAAGCATACATACATAAAAACACAAATAGATGAAAATAGCATGTATTTTTTCTGGGACGTAAATATCTTCGATCACTAGGCCTATGTGAAATCTCTAAGTAAGTGAGTTCAAGTTTTCGAGGGACTTGTATCTCTATGCTGTGCATTGCACAATTTTTAAGCTAAGCTGTCAATTCCTCCCGTTGATTTTTTTATCTCTGGTATAATCTACATAGGCCTATATGTATCATGCAGTTGGTATGCACGAACTTCAGAAGCAGAGCCATAAGGCACTAAGGGGGAGTTACGATATATCAACCATCAGCAATATTCAAGTCCAAATTGGAAAGTAAAAGTATGAATCGAACTCCCAACACGGGTGCATCATTAAAAATTACATTTCCGCTGTTCGCACTGCTCTTTATCATGTATCAAGGGTGGTCATTTCAGTGGAATCCAAAACATAAAGTTTTAAATGATGAAAAATGGGAAGTGAAACGTTCACTCATCCCTTGGTGAACTGCACGATATGTTTCAGTTGGTCCAACAATTTCTTGGCGAAACACTGGGCCGCTCTCCTCAGACGTTCCACATGGACTCGCTCCTACAAGAGATGCGCGAAATGGAGATGACCGGACCCATCCAAGCCCCGGGTGTTGCCGCGCTGGCAGCCTCCGACCCGGGCATGTGTAGGGACGAGAACTCCACTTGGGCCGAACAGTACCTGGAATCGGGAAAACAATTTGATGTAAGATAAAGATTTTACATTCAGCTTTTAGGCCTGTAGGGCCTATTTGGTACAAGTTTTGTTCAGAAATTATTTTTAGGCTTTGATGTCAAATCTACATTTAGTGGTAGATGGAAGTATCTAGCTGTGTAGATCCAAGTGTAGGCCTGTATGCTAAACTGGTGTTATCTCATCAGTTTATGGGTTTCAGCTGTCAACCATTGCAAAGCTATACTCTTGTAGTATCATGGTTCCAATAAAGTAATTAATGCCCCCTAATCCAGGTATGCCGACGGGGTGAGGGCTGATGGTCTATATGAATAAAACATTTCCTGGTACTGATGGGTTGCCCAATTTCTTTCAATATACTGAGCAGTGAGCATGTAAGCAACTCTACTAAACTCGTTTAAATGTATTATTACCAGTGCAGTGACAAGTTGTTGAGACGAGTAGTAACCGTCGCACCTTACAGCTGCAATCTGATGCCGAGGGTGGAATGGGAAATCACAAGTTAATTTGTGGGTGAAAACGGGGTTAGGTAGATATGGCTCATTGGTTGCAGACCCAAATTATTACCGAATGTACGAGGACCTTTAAACTTGTCGGCATATAGTATTGACATCCTTGGGCATGAGGTAGGCGAGGCCTGTGCGAATTTTGAATAATATTCGCGAATAATTAGTAACCTATATTCGATTCGAAATTCGAATAGTAACTATTCGAAATTCGAACTATTTTGAGTCCAGCACTCACTAGTAGGACGTGTATTAAAAAGCCCGCCAAAAGTACAAGAAGTTTGAATTTTTGCCGCTAGAGAGCAGATCTTGAAAAGTGTAAGAGGTTTACAGTTTCGTCGACAGAGCGCGTGGGTATCAAACGAAAAATTGTGTTCGAATGTGAGTGACTACAACACTGCGCGGCGTGAGCGATGTTTTGAAGAATTTGGATGCCTGAGATCTGAGCTCGCTGCTGGCGATTTTTGTTGTTGTATGACATAAACCACATAAATGACAATCAATGGAACTGGAAGACAGCGACTCTGATGAAGACGCGATTGCAAGGCTTTGGCAAAGACAAAAGTTCTGCCAAGTGCAAAACTTGTGGAAAGCATCTGAAGATGTCATAAGGGCCTAGGCCTAGATAATATTCTAGTGTTTTCACTTTACAGTTTATTTCTTTATGCCTATACGATAGGTCTAGGCTTTGGTTCTACTGAGTTTAGTTATGTTGGGCCTATCATTTATCCTTGTGGAATGGCTAGGCTTAGGCCTATGGTCTAGGCCTAGGCTAGGGCTTCACAGTTCAAGTAAGACTTGTCGTGATTGTGGTAGGGCCTAGGCCTAGCTAGGTCTATCTAGGCTATGCACAAAATATGTGCCCCCAACATTCTAGGCATTATGTTCATCCAAGCCTAGGCATATCAAGGCCTCCCTGGCTCACAACCATCTCGTGACATTAGCTTAGGCTTAGCCTAGGCCTAGGCTAATGTTACTTTATACTTTATTGTTTGTTATATTTTTATTTTTTATCATAATCTTTGAAGGGAGGACTAGGCCTAGGCCCTACAAAGACAAACATATTACAAAGTGCTATGTTTGTTTTAATATTTGTGATATTGTACAAGTCTACAAAGTGCAAACACTATTTTAAATATTGTGTAAACAATAAACGTGCAAGGTAACACAAATTAATGAAAGTACTGAATTAAGAAATACTGTTTTTCATGTCATTATTCAAAACTAGTATTCGTGGATAAAATTATTCGATATTCAAACTTTCTTCGTTTGAATATTCGAAATTCGATTCAAAGTGAAAAATCATTATTCGCACAGGCCTAGCATGAGGAATACAGTAGGCCTATTAAGTGGTCTACTTGCAAGACATTAGGATATCATACCAAACCTTTGACACAACTTTGTCATGCCTAAGGAATAAGGATAAAATAATTATACCTTGGGCACAGCCTAGATATCTTGCGTTTGTAAAGAAAAGATTTAACAGTTCCGCCACGATTATCTCACAACTTAAAGCATTTCTATCTAAACCAGCAAAGCACCAGGCTTCAAATACAGCCCTAATGTTTGTACGCATGTGGTTTTAGGAAATATCTCATGGTGACCAAATCTGGACATCTGGGCCCCCAGTTTCAATGTCCAATGAAGTATTTGAGTTTGGCTTTGGCCCAAATTGGGCTTCGGAATACCTTCAATCCAGTGAAAACAACTTGTAAGTTGAAACATTATTTTATTTAACTGTGCTTATTAGTATTAGAGCATTTTCTATTGGAATTACCTTGTGAACTATATTTAATCTGTGTTTATATGCTATCTGCTATTGTGTGCATATTATATGTGTATTGAATTATTAACCTTGCTTTCATGTCCAATGAATTTAAGAGATGAAACCAGGGTTTCAGTCCCAGTTGGGTTTGTTTTTTAACCCATGAACCACCCACCTCTCAATCCTATCAGTGGAGGGAGTGTTCTCTAGAATACTTATTGCTTTAATAACAATAATTATTTGCAACTCACAATAATTTGTATATTTATTTGCCTATGATATCTATCTGAACACTAAATGCATTTGTTCAGGGAAGCTGCAGATGCGTGGCTCGATGAAACTGAAAAAATCGCTGCTGGTAATGATACGAACGAACTTCGCGAGACGGCTAGTGCACTACTGGCACAACCAGCTGCTGATGATCCCAAATTCACATATTCAAAGGTGCTTTAACACAAATTTATCTTTTCCTGCTTCAATATGCACATTCTGAAGCAAGTATAACATTGTAGTCCTAAATTTAAATTAAATTTTACATTTGTGATTAAGATATAACTACAAAGCTGTCTCAAGTAGGCTCTGTAAAGAAATAATCAAGGTTCCATTTGGTATGTTGGGAATTCACTGAATGGTATTTGAATATTAATATAAACATTCACTGAATATCTAGCCCCAGCAATTCTTAACAACCGTCGTTGGAAGGGGAAATTTTAATTTAAAAAAATATTTTTTGTTCCACCCCCTTAAGTTGATTTAAATAATAAGTAGGCCTAAACTTCAAAATAAAATTATCCATCGTTTCACATTAGGGCTATGTAGCTTACTTTATTTGAATCAAGATCTTAGTACGTAATGTTTTGGCAAGATCTTGGTTGATCTTCGTCAGTTTGTGTGGAGACTGGACATCAAGAATCTAAGCCTAGCTACACAAAGTGACACAACATTGCACCATATGTTAGTACAGTAATGTCAATTCACGTTGCCTATCGTAGTTTTTGTGTGATTATAAATAGATTTTGAATGTATTTCCAACAAAGTTGGGCGTTAGGTACGTGTGTCCACACCATAATTATGGGTCCCCGGGTCAATCAAAGCAGGCTAGCCATGCCCAACACTTCAGTCACTTTGTCTCTTTCTTCTGCATGGTCTTACTTTCTTGCCATAGGACTATATCTGGTAATGTCGCAATAGTTTTTTGCCATTGATTTTGTACCTAAGCAAAGTGTCAAACCAGTAATTGTTGAATGTACAGTCTTAAAAAAACAGTAATGTATCCTCTGCCATTACCACCTCATCTCTTACTCGTTTGAAATTGGCACGTTAAGCGGATGTACAAATAACAGTTCATTTTTTTTCAGAATGATTTTGCACTCCTGCTACCAATTTATTTATACAGTTCGTATTTGTGAAATATGAATTGCGTACTTGGTTTGGGCTTGATTATACTGTAATCAAAATTTTTAGTTGAACCAGAAGAATTCAACAAAAAACAACACCCTCACACTGTTTACCTGATTCAGTTTTAATTTTAAACATATAGAAGGAAGAGTTATTTCTAAGGTTGGGAAGAACTACAGTACCTATCAATTTTATTGGGTGGGAAATCTCGACAATTGCAAAGTGAGGTCAACAGATTTTTTTGTACTAAAATCAGCAGCCTACCTTACATTAATTGGTGTTGTTTATAATAAGTACTGGTAATTAACACATCTAAATGTTTAATATTTAAGTGGTATTATGTTGTATATTATAGGAACATGAACACATTGTAGGAAAGGGGCCATAACATAGCCTAGGCAGAGGCTGCTATTAAAAGCCAAACTCTAGAAGTACAGTGAACAGAAAGAATGAGTTTTTAAGTTCAACTATTAAACTATTGAGTTTTTAAAGTTGTTTCTACGTAAAAGCAGTAGCTATTGACATTGTATTGATTCCGTGTTTGATAATTTAAGAATATTATCTTGTCTATGAATACTGTAGGCCTACAACCGGGGCTGCATTATCAACAAAAAATCAACATATTAAATAATCGCACGCTTTAAATGTATGCATTTCAGTTTGTCTTTGTTTTATTTTGAATTTGCATTATTTGAACAATAGCTTACCGGTAATGTCGTTGCTATGCTAATACATTGTACTACTTTTTTTTCAGTTCATGAAGTTTATGGGCAAAATAAGTGATGGTGAAATCACTATTGAGAATGGTAATATAGTCGAAAACCCAGCCATTGAGTCTGCATGGCATGAGGAATTTGAAAAAGAGCACCTGTTCGATAAGGATGAAATATTGACCAATAAAGATAACAAAGGTTAGTGTATATTTTCTCGTTACTTGTGTCAGGAGTACAGTGATCAGTACAATATTTCTTGTTTGTTTTAATGACGATGGTGATTTTTTTTACTACTTGACTCGATAGTCACAAGGCTTAAAGGCCCACTAAACCCTCACATTTCGTTTAAAACGTGTAATTGTAAGCTTAATCTGTAACGGTTAGTGCATGTGTTAAGTTGCCTAGTGTATTCAAACTCTTGAAATCCAAAAAAAAAAGTTTCGCCCCAGGCATTGTTACGTCTACAAAACCCCACGCTGCTCGCTGCATATGGAGCATCTTGTGTTTCGAGGGCCGCACAAATATATCTCGTCGTCCAGATCCATCTAATTCACTTGAGCACAAATCAAACATACCACTGAATTCGTCTTACTTTGGTCTACACGATGAATGTTTAAACAACCTTCTACCGTCTATGCAACTTATTTTATAAAATGTTAAACATGAAGCAATTACCACATGATTTAGATGGAAACACAACCAATTTCAAGCAAATGTAATGAGAAGCTAGCTTTAAAAATCAGAATTCAACCAGCCTATCATGTTAACTGATATGTCTAGATATTACAAGCAGAAAACCAGCAAAAATTGATGAAAGTTTAGCCGTTTATCGTACATATAATAATGCGTGTTGTCCATTCACTGCTGCGGAGTACAACTCGGTGAGCGCGGGCAAAGCCGCCGATGGCCTGTCAAGCTTTTAATAGCTTGGCTGAAAACATTGACGCATTTGTACATTGTACAAAATAAAATGTTTCAATTATAAACTTATTAGTTGTGTGTCTCAATCTATTGCTATCGATACTTTAATAAAAAATAAAAAATTCATATAAAATAACTTAGAATAACTGAACAAACTATATTTTGAATTCGAAATACAAAATAATACTACAGTTATAAGAAAGAAACAACACAGCTTGAACCTGATATTATTAGTAATTAGCATTGCGGTTATCAAGATTTGTAATTTTAGTTTCCGGCAATTTTTAGTTACAGAATTTCCATTGATGCCAATAATAAAGTCGATATATTAATAATAATATAATAATAAAAGTAATAATACCACCAATAATAACAATAATAATAATGATCAGTCTTGGGTAGTAACGTAACAGAAGTAACGCGTTACTGTAACGAAATTACTTTTTCAGTAACGGAATCGGTAACGCCGTTACAATGATTTATTACTAACGAGTTAAGTAATTTCATTACATTTGTACGTGATTTTTACGTTACTAACGCGTTACTTTTCGTTAGGTTACAGTTACAGTACTGCTTCAAAGAACGTATTAAAAAGTTTGGCGAAAATATGAACTTTCTCAAATAAAAGTTCCTTTGTCAAGATAAGGATCGCGTTACTTGAAAAGTTTCCCGAAAAACGACCGCCTACCCTAACCACATAGTACAGCCGCAGTACCCGAGCAAGTGACTCCCGCAAGTTACTCCCGCAAGTTACTTCCGCAAGTTACTCCCGACAAATTGTCTCCCAAACAAATTTATTTCTTGTTAGAAAATAACGAGTGTGATCACGGGATACGGTCTGGTTTGCTCTACGACGAACAGTTGCCGAGATAATCGAAAAAACCTAACCTACCTAACCTAACATTGTGCAGGCTTGCTGCCGTGTTTACCAAGTTCTCGTTTTCGCCACCAGTCGCGACAAAATTAAACACTGTTCAATGTTCTCAACTTCAACATATAAAATTGCACATCGATCTTACCGACCGAAGAAATCTTTATTTTTCCAACAAATAGGTTGTGTTGGCTAGCCTGTAACCTCTCAGTGAAAACGAGAATAGGCCTTTGCCCACGTTTCTTTAGTTCGCGTCAACTGAAGAAACCTTGTAGAAACGTGATCCGGTGTTTATTGAATCATTTATGGTTCATCGTTTAACATGTTGTCTGATACACCCACAAGCACAAGTGGGATTGGTGGAGCTAGGCCTAGCCGTCCTACTGATTCTATCCTACGTTGATAAATAAAACACTGGTAACCACGTTTCAGAATGCATCTGCATTTACAAATAATTTGATGACATACCAAATTCGACCTTATCCTATTTATTTGATAAGATCGCAAAAGTAATTACAAAAGTAACGTCATTACTTTTCAGGAGGAAAAGTAAAGTAATGCCATTACTTTAAGAATGAAGTAATTAGTAATGTAACTTCATTACTTTTAATGAAAGGTAACGAGTAAAGTAATGTCACTACTTTTCAAAAGTAATTTACCCAAGACTGATAATGATGATGATGCAAACACGAATAATATGTAAATCACGCACACAACGAAACATGACACAACACGACTTTTTGACGTGTTCTTTAGGCCTATGTAATATATTTGTATCGGTTATTATTATTATTTCCAGGCCCGACTGGTAGAAATCCCACGTACTTTCATGATTCCTCGGGAAATTGGTTGAGTTTGAGAGCATTGATTGAGATACGACACACTTACTCCACTATACATAGACAACGCAAGAGAAATCAATAGAATGTTTTTATAGTCGATAGTAAAGACTAGTAGCTTGACTGACCTCGATCTACGCGGCTCACTGGATATATTCGCGGACATATCAGGCAATAGGCCGCAACACGCATTGTTATATACACACCATAATCGGCTAAATCTCCATCAATTACTTGCTGGTTTTCTGCTTGTAATATCTAGACATATCAGTTAACACGATAGGCTGGTTGGAATTCTGATTTTTTAAGCTAGCTCCTCATTACATTTGCTTGAAATTGGTTGTGTTTCTATCTAAATTATGTGGTAATTGCTTCATGTTTAACATTTTATAGAATAAGTTGCATAGATGGTAGAAATTTGTTTAGACATTCATCGTGTAGACCGAAGTAAGACGAATTCAGTGGTATGTTTGATTTGTGTTCAAGTGAATTAGATGGATCTGGACGACGAGATATATTTGCGCGGGCCTCGAAACACAGAAGATGCTCCATATGCAGCGAGCAGCGTGGGGTTTTGTAGACGTCACAACGCCTGGGGCGAAACTTTTTTTCTTGGATTTCAAGAGTTTGAATACACTCGGAGGCAACTTTACACATGCACTAACTGTTACAGATTAGGCTTACAATTACACGTTTTAAACGAAATGTAAGGGTTTAGTGGGCCTTTAACAGCTCGACTTGATGTGTAGGCCTACATGATATTATGTATTGTAAGAATGGCAATGTTCAGTTTTCAAACGGAGCAACAAAATTAACTGGAATTAGTGTAAACTCTTAAGATGGCAGAAAAGTAGTCAAGTATTTTAATTTATGTGCAATTTGTAGGATTTGCAGAACTTGCTGCTGAAAAGGAAGAACTCCAACGAAGTCTTCTGGAGGTGATGGAAGATGCAAAACGCGAGTTTGGAAAGCAAGATGACCAACCTTGGTTCTTTAATAATGGTGATGAAGATGAATTCCAGTTTGAACCCTTTGGTGTAAGTTAACAATTGATTAGGCCTACACTAGGCCTACCATTTCCATGTAGTGAGCACTAGACAGCATTCAAGCCAACAATAGATAAATCAATAGATTATTTTTAAACCATGTTAGAACCTGTGTTTACCTGGAACTCGGAATGTTTTCAAAGAAGAGAGTTCCAAGAAATAATGTTTGGTATTGTTTCCTTTATATCATCTATAGCAAATTCAGTAAAGCATTGATTATACATTTCGTACTTATACGTTTTTCGTATTTATATGTAATTTCTATATGGTCCCGGCCATTTCCCATAAGAAGCAATGTTAAAATAATTTAACTGTACGTTATTTGGTTATACGTTATTTTTGGTTATATGCGACAGAAATGGTTCCCCCCAGACATCTTAGTAGCGATTATACGCTAATTGGTTTTATTTGTCATCTGAAATCACTTCCTGGAAGCACAAGCTTTATCTCGTTCGGGATATGCAGCTGTGAATGCACGAGAATTGAATGTTGTTGTCAAGCGGTCACCCCGCCTCGACCCCCCCTTCCCCTCCTCTTATTCGCTACCCTTGCTCACGTCCGGCTCTTGGCAGGTAGCCCAAGCCCCGAGGCATCGTATAGCGCCAGCCCCTCACCCCCTCTCCAACAACTACGTTTCACAGAGCGTCTGCATATCGTTCAAGTTTGTTGGTGTTTTTAACTTTATACCACGTGTTCATAATAGCTTGTTTTGTCGATTTGTTATTTTATTACTATCCTCTGATTTTATAGTAACATTTCACGTATTGATCTGATCGTTTCATTAATTTGTTGATTTAAAATAATTATCCGCGCCCCCGACCTTGCCGACGTACCTAAGCCCTGGGCTGAGCGCGGGCGCTGTGGCACAAATCCCTCGCGGGCGCTGAGCCGCCAGCTCGTGATAGCGGTCTCCCGGTGACGCGCGGCCGTACAGTCGCGTCCAAAAAACACTTACGTAGCGGTTGCTGAAACTTGTTTCAGCGCTGACATTTATAACCAAAAAACGATCAATCGAGGTAAATATTGATCTAGGACTGGAAAAATAAAGCGATCGATGCTGAAAAACGGTACGGCCAGCAACGGTATTGGGAATAAAATTATTGTTACTTTCGGCCGGGACTATTCGAAATAAATATGACGATTTTCACGTATAACATATAAAATATATATTTGGGCCTAAGCAGCATTTCAACCCCCCCCCCCCCCCCCGCTCCTACGTGCGCTAGAACACACATTGAAGGGAATTGTTGTACTGCAGAATGAGGAGTCTGCCGAGAGCCGCCATCTCCATTCATTACAAACAAAAACAAATGTAATTGTAGTTATACGTTTTTTGTACTTTTACGTTTTTTTGGTTTGGCCCTTGGAAAACGTATAATCGACGCTCCACTGTAGTTTTACGACTGTCAGTAGCCTACAGCTGCCTGCCTGGATCATTCAGGTATTTTCTCTCATTCTCACAAACTCGAACTCTCAACTCACTCTATCCCACCCTCTTTTTGCCCATTTTACGGATTGCTGGCGTACAAAATGTACTGCTAGTAGTGTTTTCAAACTGTCAAAAGGTGTGAAAAAACATTGCACTATATTCGAATCAATATATTAAATGTTGATTAGTAACCAATTCACTTTTCTGCTTGGGTTAGGAACCTTTTGTTTAGGTAATGTCTAAAATTATTTCTGTTTGTTTGATAGGAGTATGCCTTTTCGGAGAACAATCCAATGAAGGGTAACGTTAATGCGCTGGAAGAGGGTCACAAGCTGAGGGCAGCTGGAGACTTGCCTGGAGCTGTACTGTGCTACGAGAGTGCGGTGCAGCAGGAGAGTGAGAACGCTGAAGCCTGGCTCTGGCTGGGCAAGACACAGCAAGAAAATGAACAGGTAAAGGAACACTGTTAAATGTAATTTCCGTTTTGATAGGGCCTACCCAAATAGTATTCCTTTTAAAGCACTAATTACAATTCAATATCATTATGTATTGCATCTTACGAATCTTCCATGGGCTGGACTTAAAATTGCTTTGTTCAAGGCAATCAATAACTAATATGTATTTTATTTCAGGATCCATTTGCAATTCCTGCTCTTAAAAAAGCTCTGGCTCTGGATCCAAACAACCTATCCTGCCTCATGGCCCTTGCTGTGAGCTACACAAATGAAAGCTATCAGAAACAAGCTTGTGATGCCCTAAGGGTAAGTTGGACGAGTACGTGTCATATACGTAGAGGTGTTTGATTTTTGCATACTGAGAAATTGCAAAAAGTGCTGATAATGAAGGGAGATGTAAACAAAGTGTATACCTGTTGATTGGCACCTCAAAAACACCAAAATTCCACTGCAAAATTTGCAAAATACACCATTTTCCAGTCATAAAATCAAAATTTGTATTAATTAGCAATATGATCATGAAATCGTTGTTTTGTTTTCAACTTTAAATGTTTTGCTGTGTTAATAATTAATGCTTTTTTAATTGAAAATGTTTGTTTTTTCAATTTTATTATGGACTCAAGATTATTATATTATATTCTCTTCTTACTTATATGTTATGTGATCATACTTACGCCTATGTCACAGTATAAATGTTGTATAGGCCTAACTCTAGGGGTGTGCGAGTACTCGAATCTACGAGCTTTTTCGAGCTTTTTTTAAGCTCGGTACCGAGCCGAGCTTCATTTTCGGCTCGATATTCTCGAGCCGAGCTGTCTAGGCCAAGGTCTAGGCCTAAAAATGTCAGTCGTCGTGCGGTTATAATTATATACTTCTATAAACGCAGACTGAAGAATCCAAAAGGCAGAAACGAATATTTAGGTGTCTGCAAGTACGATGAAGTTAGAAAAATTTCGGGGTTTTAGGCCCAACATAGACTTGAGAGAACATATAGGCCTAGACCTATACTTTTCTGGGTACCTGGCCTAGGCCTAGCTGGGCTTTCCCTAGGCCCCGCCCCGATCTCATGAGAATAAAATGTTACATCCATAGATGCAGCACGATGTTTCGTTATTCTGCGAGTAGAAAAACATATGCTTTCTGCTTTTCACAGTAAACAATAAACATCTAGCTCTAATTTTCATGAAAGTTCTAGCCAAACTTTGTTCCGCTTTTTTGGAGACAAACAACAAACATTGAGCAATGGTAAGGGGACTGCAACCGTCCACTGAGTACAAAGTAACCCCAACTGTATTATAACGTTATTTACAACCAACATTGTGATATGGAATTTCGATCTGTTTGTAGCTTCAGTTGCAATAAAATCAATATTTCACACGAAATTTAGTTTACTTAAGTATGTCCTAATATTCTACTGAAATACGAATGCATTTTAAAAAACAAGTCAAGAAGTTGAAAAGTTGCTGTTACTGTATTCATACACTCTAAGCTCCCTAATAATGCAACTACCGTGCGATCTATGGCCGGTACTGTGAACTAAATGGCCATCGCTAGCGCAACCCAAGGTCGGTAAAACAGTTCAACTAAACTGTTTTACCAACCTACCACGCAACAATAACAGGGTTGTATAGGGTTACATTATGTAACCCTATAATAATATAATTATGTAACTTACATATTATGTTATAAACAAAGATGTACTTGATCTTAAATATACCGAAATTTCGGTATACATACACTTCCTATCGCATTGCATCAACATAAAATCCAGCCGTAAATTTACAATTAACGCTATTTCAAAAGCTCGGCTCGGCTCGAAAATCAAGCTTTTTTTCTCATACTCGGCTCGGCTCGGCTCGACTTAAAAATCGTAGGCTCGCACACCCCTACCTAACTCGGTTCCTTTTCGATTTAAATACCTGTGTTTCTGGTTTAATTTACTGTAAATATCACTAATAAAAACATAATACGTACTGCCATAACATCGAAATTGTTAAATCCATAGCCTAAACGATATTTGAGAAATCATAGGGGATAAAATAGAATAGGCTATTCACTGCTGAGGACTTAGGGGATAGACCATTCACTGTACCATCTTCTTTGTTTCAGGAATGGCTGCGTTGCAACCCGAAATACTCGTATCTGGTTGTACCCAGTGAAGCAGGTGTATCCAATCATTCTCCTTTGGGAGGGGTGTCCTCGATGCTTTCACGGTAAATATTTACCGTTTCAACTCTCATTTGCCAGTCAAGTCCAAACTGTACAACTAGGGATGATGGCTAAGAATTGTATTAACCTGCTATTAATGCTGTTTGTATGTCCACCTGCCCTCTGGAAGATCTGATTTAGGCCATGTTAAATAAAATTGCTTTAAAATGTTTCAAATTTGTCACAACATAAAACAAAATACCGGTATGTCATCTCCTCGAGAATTTAGTTATCTTTCTTATGAATGTTTCTTTGTTCCAATAAACTTTTGTTTTTCAAATGTTCTTATTTGGGCCTATAAATGTTATGTTGCTAGACACCTTCCCAATTACTGGTAGGCCCATGGTAATTTTGGAAATGCAAACATTGTTAAATTTGTATGTGGGCAAAGTTCATTAATAATACATCTTGTGAAACACTGATAACCATTCTTGTGTGTAGGCCTATGCTACTAACAGAACCACTTGTTTGTTCTAGCCAAAACTGTGAAGAAGTAAAGAAAATGTATATTTCGGCAGCCCGACTCAATCCTTCGAACACGATCGACACAGATGTTCAATGTGGTCTCGGAGTATTGTTCAATCTAAGTAACGAGCTGGACAAAGCTGTCGACTGTTTCCAAGCTGCACTTAGGAGCAATCCAGAGGTACACTTAAGCTTATCTCTTATTTAATTGTCCCCCCTAAGAGATGTGCAAGTAAAATCTTTAACAGATTCCGTGATATTACATCGCCTAACAGAGCACATAACGATATAGCAACATTCCTTGGATGCATCTGATGTGACAGTGTTGAGGGTAATCACATATGAAGCCCAAGGCCCATTATTTTGGCCGTATCTTTAAGTATATCAGTAGACCTACTAGAGAAAGGCCCGAAAAGAACGAAATAATTCGTTACGAACATGCTTTTTTAAAAAACAAACATCTGATAAGCCTAGTAGGCCCTACTACCTATTTTCTAGGTCTGTGCGAATATTCGAATTTCGAATAATATTCACGAATAATTAGTAACCTATATTCGATTCGAAATTCGAATAGTAACTATTCGAAATTTGAACTATTTTGAGTCCAGCACTCACTAGTAGGACGTGTATTAAAAAGACTCCCAAAAGTACAAGAAGTTTGAATTTTCGCCGCTAGAGAGTAGAGCTTGAAAAGTGTAAGAGGGTTTCGTCGACAGAGCGCGTGGGTATCAAACGAAAAATTGTCTTCCGACTTGAATGTGACTACAACACTGCGACTGCGCGGCGTCCGCGTGAGCGATGTTTTGAAGAATCTGGGTGCCTGAGAAAGCCTGAGATCTGAGCTCGCTGCTGGCGATTTTTGTTGTTGTATGACATAAACAGTGGAACTGGAAGACAGCGACTCGGATGAAGACGCGATTGCAACGCTTTGGGTTGGCAAAGAAATTTAAACCCCTTTTGGCAGACAAAAGTTCTGCCAAGTGCAAAACTTGTGGAAAGCATCTGAAGATGTCATAAGGGCCTAGGGGTCTAGGCCTAGATAATATTCTAGTGTTTTCACTTTACAGTCTATAACTTTATGCCTATACGATAGGCCTAGGCTTTGGTTCTACTGAGTTTAGTTATGTTGGGCCTATCATTTATCCTTGTGGATTGGCTAGGCTTAAGGCCCATTCACGATCAACTTATGCCTTTAACTTATACCGCTAACTTAAAGTCGTGAACTTGGGATTTGATCGCACTGTTCATAATGGCAACTTACAGCAACTTAGATGATTTTTTCAACCAATCACAACACTTTTCACGATGGCCATCTTGATGTAAAGTTGTATCATTTTGAAGCTTAGGTGGCTGTGGTTGATTGTCAACAACGCTGCGTGATCTAAAATCCTAACCTCACTTATGTCAGTTTAATATGGACAATGAAGAGGATATGCGAATAATAGCATTGCTTTGCTTAACGGGAGCAGCAATAGGCGTTCGTTACATTCGTCAAAGACAAAGACCTAGGCGTAGATGGGCAGTTAGGCCTATTAACCAAAGGAGGCAGCAACAAGGGGACCATGGAAATCTATTGCAGGAAATGAGGTTGGGTGACCAGGAGCAGTTCTTTTTGTATACAAGGATGACTCCTTCAAGATATGATCACCTACTGTCTTTAGTTGGACCATCGCTTAAAAAAAACAGCAATTGTGAGTCATTGTCGGCTGATTTTCGACTTGCTGTCACATTGAGGTAATAATATATTCTAGACCCTTGGGCCTAGGCTAGGGCCTAGGCTAAGCAATGAAAATACAGGCCTAGGCTTTTTTAATTTTCATTGCTTAGCCTAGGCCTAGGCTAAGCAATGAAAGTACACAATGTACAAATAAAACTTATCTAATAATGATTAGTTTCTTCAATTTAGGTTTCTTGCCACTGGCGATTCTCTCCAAAGTATCGCATGGAGTTTCAGAATAGGCAAGTCAACATGCTGTGTCATTATACATGAAACAGCGCTTGCCATTTGGGACAACCTAGCTCCAATATACTTACGGGAACCTACCCAAGAAAACTATTTAGATGTTGCTAGAGGGTTTTTAGATCGCTGGAACCTTCCTAATTGTGTAGGGGCAGTGGATGGTAAGCACGTAGTTATCCAGGCCCCCCCCCAACTCAGGTTCTCAATACTTCAATTATAAGAACCAGTTGTGGCATAGTGCTTCTCGCAGTATGCGATTCAAATTACACTTTTACACACGTGGACATTGGGGCCTATGGTTCACAAAGCGACGGAGGCATTTTCAGACTGTCTGAATTTGGCCAACGATTGAACAATGGAAGTCTTCCATTACCTCCGCCGACACAATTACCATTATCTCAAGATGACCCATTTCCACACTACATGGTCGGTGATGAAGCATTTGCTTTAGAAGCCAACATGATGCGTCCTTACCCAGGAAAGAATCTTTCACGTGTCAAACGTGTTTATAACTATAGACTGTCTAGGGCCAGACGCACGATAGAGAATGCTTTCGGTATTCTTGTAGCACGGTGGAGAGTGTTTCATCGTGTGATCATTGCCAAGCCTGAAAACGTTGATGGAATCATCAAGGCAACTGTTTGTCTCCATAACTTTCTAAAAATATTAGATGAAAAATCAAACAATAAAAATTACTGCCCTACAGCATTCTCAGATCGAGAAGACTGTGGTCAGGTATCACTGGGCAATTGGAGAGAAGAACGTCCAAGTAGCAATTGCACTCTACAGTCTCTCAATACGTTGCAACGGCGGCGGTTGGGTTCACGAAATGCAGCCCTAAGCTCCACTGCTTTGAGAGACAAACTTGCTGGGTACCTAGATTCACCCATAGGTGCAGTTCCATGGCAAATGCAATACGTAAACAGAGGGTTGAACAATGCATGAAAGAATGCAATGATTAATGTAGTAAATTTTTAAATTGCAGTCTTTTAGATCATAATCCTAATACTAATCATTATAATATTATATTTAAATTAGGTAGGCCTACCTACATCAGATACATGTTATTATATTCTTGCAATTTCAAGTGTAGGGGGCCTACTGCTAAACTAAATACATTATTACACTCCTTTACGTTGCCTTTCATTTCTTTTTGCCTTATTAATAAGACCCAAAATTTCATACTGGAGATCTTCCTTGATATCCTGGGGTAATGGTGACATTTGTAGCGAAACTAGCTTCGCAAATGCATCATCTTCATCTGGCGGTGGCACTGGCCCACGGCTGGCAACTTTTTCCGCGATTTCAGTAAGGCATTTCATTTCCGAGGTAACTCCATCGTCAGACCGACGGCTGTTTCGTGAACCACGTCCACAATTTTTTGATGTTGATTGTGTTTGTGATACGTCTAGCTGTTGAGGTGACGTAGACGATAAAGTTACAGATGGCGAAGGTGTACTGAAAGCTGGCAGAGAGCACGACGAATCATCTTCGACTATTATTGGTAACTCGACCATCTGGTTGTCAATCTCCACCCAACTAAAATTTAAGACAAAACTGTATCTATGGATTCACCCATACATTTGGAGGGAACTGTGCCCTAGCCTAGTCGTGGTCTAGTGGCTTGTACTGTCACAAGTAGAGTAAATAAATGATTTCACTAGCTGTAATAGGCCTAGGCCTAGAATGAAATATTACATTTAGCCTGCTTGTATTGTAATAATGGTCCTACATTCTCATCTAAGCTATGACCACTCAACATCTAGAATTGTAGGCCTAGGCCTAGATTTAAATAGTAGGGCGAACTGTAAGAAGTTTGTTTTTACTTACTATGTAGTCGGGGGGTTCTGAACTTCATCCGCTAGGCCTATCTGGCTAAAATTGCCAACAGTTTTTCTGGGTTTGATGTGCTCATCAAGAAATGAGCACACTTTAAACAGTGGCCACTTTGGGTCGTCCACCTTGCCTGCACCGCTCACGGTCAATTTTCCATAGTCCCGTTTCTCTTTATTATAGCGCTCTCTTAACTGGCGAATTCTTGTTTCACAAGCCAAAGCTACAAAATCAATAGGGTACCTGCTATTAGTAATTAAATCAGTTGTGCATAATATAGGTAGGCCTAGGCCTATATCATCAAATAATTTGATCATTAGATAATAACATATTTGGCAATTGGAATCATTAAAGTATTTTGAGGTTATGGCTAGGCCTACTCACCCATAGAGAAATAAAACAGGTAGTCACTAGAACTTTTCATTGCTGACCCAATAGCAAGCCAAGCATTCTCTTTGTAAATGCGGTCTTTATGTTAATCATAGTCCTCAATATCGTCTCGTCAACCCACAAAATCTTACTAGTTATTTATAAATTTAAATTAAATGCATAGTTATAGTCTAGTTTTTAAGTTAATACTTAGTTAAATATATTATTTTATTCAGTCCTCCACACACCTGATAGTATACCTACTGACTCACAAGACTAACTTCTGTCAGTAGGTATTGATCAACGAAAAAACAAATGTATTGTAATTCATATTGATTGTAATAATGTGGTAATTGAATAAAATTGAATTGATTGATTGATTGATTGAACCATGTGTTTGTTGTACAAAGCTGGCCTTCTCGCATACTCATTTAATAAAGCCTCGTCAAACGAATGCTGCTGATCCATAGCAAAATCTTGTAGGCCTTCAAACTAAATGTAAACAAGACGCGACGAAAGACGCGCGGATTTTAAGGTCTGTGATTGGTTCTTTTCTTAAGTTTAAGGTGTTAAGTTTGGAGTTTGCAAACTTTGTAATATTTCTGCGGAAATATTCTACGTAAAATGCGCCTAAGTTTTGTCATGAACAACAGCTAACAAATCCATAAGCCAAACATTGTAAGTTAGCCGCGTAAGTTGTAAGTTAAAGGCATAAGTTGATCGTGAATGGGCCTTTAGGCCTATGGTCTAGGCCTAGGCTAGGGCTTCATGGTGTAAGACTTGTCGTGAATGTGGTAGAGCCTAGGTCCATCTAGGCTATGCAAAAAATATGTGCCCCCAACATCATAGGCAGTATGTTCATTCAGTCCTAGGCATATCAAGGCCTCCCTGGCTCACAACCAGAGCCCTGCGTTTATGGTTTTCGCGATAAACGCGAATTGTTGAAAAGGTCATATTTTTTTTCAGATGTTCACATTTCGGCTCATCCTGATGACAGCCATATGCTCAGAATTTTCGCGAAATCGGCGTTTTTTCGAGATATTCGCGATTTTCAACGATTTCTGCGATACTCGCGATTTATTAGCGATATTCAGCAAGTATTTTAGAAAATTGAAACAAAAATTTTTAAGTTCGAAAATTAAATTTTATTTAAATTAAAAATAAATTAAAATTAAAATTAAATTATTTTTTTGATTTTCGGATGTGTCTTTTTGGGTCATGCTTGAACCGTAATAATGCGCGTAATTTATCCATCCCTGTTGTTGACTTGTTGACTTGCACGCCCACCCCCTCGAAGGCCAGGTTGAATGTTACCCCCAATGACGCACCCATAGACCGGACCGTTACATATGTCATCGGGGGGGGGGGGGGGGGGGAGTCTCCGTTGTGTGTATATATATATTTATTTATATATATTTGTGATTATATTTTCAATATAATCGTCGCTTTTTCACCGCTTTTGCAAAAAATACACAATTTTTTCGCTAAAAGAGGTAATTTTGTTATTCACCGCTTTTTGGGAATTTAAAAACGAAATTTGGCTTTTTTAATCACCATAAAAGCAGGGCTCTGCTCACAACCATCTCGTGACATTAGCTTAGGCTTAGCCTAGGCCTAGGCTAATGTTACTTTATTATTTATTGTTTGATATATTTTTATTTTTTAACATAATCTTTGAAGGGAGGACTAGGCCCTACAAAGACAAACATATTGCAAAGTGCTATTTTTGTGTTAATATTTGTGATATTGTACAAGTCTTCAAAGTGCAAACATATAATTTTATTTTAAATATTGTGTAAACAATAAACCTGCAAGGTAACACAAATTAATTAAAGTGTTGTTGTTGTTTTCTTATGCCCGCATCTCACTTCACGGAGTCATCATGCGTCTAGCAGCCCAGTAGAGAAACGCCTCCTTTTCAAATCTATCCATGCCCTTCGGCATCTCGTCAATCACTTCTTTAAGTTTAGTGCATATGTGTAGGTGTCGTCTATCCTGCACTCCATCCCCACACAATCTGCACATGTCTGACTCCATAATTCCAAACCTGTGGAGATGTTTTGCCAGCAAGTCATGCCCCGTCTCTAGGCGAAACATTGCTGTTGTCGTCTTTCTTGTGTATTTTATATTTCTTTTTTGGTAGCGTAAGCCTCCCAGCTTTTATCCTTTGACTCCTCTTTCCATCTGTCTTTCACTTCCCTATTGTGGGCTAATTTGAGGTGCGATTTTATTGCTCTGTACGATATGGGTCTTACTGTTTGGTTCTTCTTACTGCCCATCTTTGCCAGGAAGTCGGCCTTTTCATTGCCATTGATGCCACAGTGGGCAGGCACCCATTGCAAGACTATTGTGTTTCCAGTCTGCATCAACTTAAGAATCTTAAGTTTACACATTTTAACTTCATAGTCTGCTTCCACTTTGTTTACTATAGCCTCTATAGCTGCCTTAGAGTCTATTAGAATAACCACTTTCCTGTGCTGGTACATTTCCATTTTTTCCAGAGCTCTATCTATTGCCTTCACTTCCCCATCAAAATTACTTCCATTCCTTCCAGCAGGGACTGAGTCTTCGAACTCCCTGCTGTATATTCCAGCCCCTGCATTGCCCTGTCGTGGTGTGGCCGATCCATCTGTGTAAACGTGCAACCACACATTCTCTGGATACTCTGTAAGCAGATATGAGTACGTTGCCATTTTTAGTTCTTGTCCGTGGTGCTTGTCCTTTTTACCCTTTATACCCTCTATGCTCAACCTGTGCAAGATGTCGAGAGCTGATAGATGTATATTGGGCTTTATAATGTCTGCCCTGTGTTCTAGAACAGTGGTTCTCAACCTTTCAGGTCCCACGACCCCCTTGGTAACTTCCAAATTATGTGCGACCCAAACACTTGTTTTAAGTCGAACTATTTTGAAGTAATTGGTAAATTTACAAAATAATACGCAAACACTTTTAATTTTCTTTGTTTTATAACCCGCTTATAGGTAGGGCCTAATATTGTGCAAATTTCAAATTAATAAGGAATTTGTGCGTAGTTTTTGCGACTTACTGACATCTATTGATAAGTTTTAAATAATTACGCTTTACCACTAGCACTACCACAACCACCACCACCACAACCACCACCACGAATATCAAAAGCAGAAGCCAAATCTATAAAAAATTAATAAATATAAATAAAATAATAACAGCAAAAATCATATCAAGATTAATATGAAACAAACAGTACTGAAGATAATACGTATAATGACTTACAAATTGGATGATGTGGTTAATGGTGAGTTTGAGGCTGACATTCGTCAACCAGTTTGTCGAATTCAGACAATAGCTTCGAAACGGCTATTCTTAAGGGTGCACAAATGTCCAATCTATTTCGGTACTTAGATTTTATTGTCGTCATTGCGAAAACCTCCGTCACACACAAATATGATGAAGGAAAAGGTAACAGTTTTTTGATCGCTATCTCACTCAACTTAAGATATTCCTTTGCAATATTTGTCCAAAATTTCGGTAAGGACATTTTTCAGTTAGCAAAACCAGGTAAAATTTGGCGATACAAATGGCTATTTGTGGGGGAGAGGGAGGGGTTTTTCACCAGAACTGTCACATGACTAACTATCGACAAATGCGACATAGAATGACGGCGGCTTTACGATAACAATCTACTAACAAGGACTGTACGCAAGTGGGTGCAAAATGGGATTAATATTGCAAGCATAAAAGGAAGGAAGAACCACTGTTTTTTTTTTTTTAAGAAGAAAAGGTGCATGTTTTTAAACAGATATTATCGGAAACTCCAATATGAACCTGCTCTACCCATCCACCTTGAAGTCCGACAACCCAGTTTCCTCGAAACTTTAAATAAACTTTTGTTACAAATGATATTGATAATCGTAAGTTTGTGTTCCTACTGTCCATTATACAGACAGACAACAATCTACATTCCAGGGGTACGTATGGTCGTAAAGAATAAAGAACCCTACCAGTCAGCAAGGTCGCGACCGAAAATCCCTGTGCAAGAATCGTCAACCGGACGAACCGATCTCTTTGCTTTACGTACCCCAGATATCGCTATTGACTCCGCGCAGATTACAAAATAATTACTTCCATCGCGACCCACCTGAACATCCTCACGACCCACTGGGGGGTCGTGCCCCACCGGTTGAGAACCACTGTTCTAGAACATTTTCATCTACCAATCTTCTTAGTATATTTTTTGATTCTGTAATAAATGTTCTTTGAGTTTTTAGATTCTCGTGTGGCTCCCTATTCCAGTATGGTTCATCCAATCTTACTAGCTTTTCATACAGGCAACCAGCAGCCACTTCCCGTCTAGCTTCCAGAGGTGGCACTTTGCTTAGTACTTGCATTGCTACTACTGGCGTTGTTTTAACTCCACCAGTTATAAGCCGTAGTGCTTTGTTCTGTACTCTCGTTACCTTATCCAGGGATGACTTAGGTGCATTTATCATCAAACCATTTCCATACTCCAGAACCGGTCTTACATACATTTTATAGGTGGTTGCCAAGGTGTCCTCGTTTGCTCCCCATGTTACTCCAGCTACTCTCTTCATTAGATTTAGTCTTTTATTTCCATTACTGGATATCTTTTCTATGTGAGTAGACATAGACATTTTTTGGTCCATTGTCACCCCTAGATACACGGGTTCGTCATTCTTCTTTAGCAACGCATCCTTATATTTTAACTTAAACTCTGGTATTATTCGTCCTGTTGTATGATAATCATATACCGTTTTTACCTCATTTATTTCCATTCCATTTTCTTTAGTCCAGCATTCTAGTGCTTCTAATGCCTTATTCATTTCTGACTCCATCTCGTCCATGTCTCTCCCACTGTACCAAAGCACTACGTCATCTGCAAACATCTTTATTTCGACCCTGCTTTTATCTCTGATAAATAAAATAAAATTATTAATTAAAGTACCGAATTAAGAAATACTGTTTTTCACGTCATTATTCGAAACTGTTCGTGGAAAAAATTATTCGAAATTCGATTCGAAGTGAAAAATCACTATTCGCACAGGCCTACTATTTTCCTTATCGATAGTGCATCCCTAGTAGATACCAACAATTTACATAGGTATACGATACCTAGAAAATAGTCTTCAAACTTAAGTCAAACCAACTTTTTGAAAAGTGAACGTGGACTTCCGTTCGGACTCGTCATAAGTATTTGAATGACAATATGTTCCCCTTTTTAAGGATCCTGGAATGTGGAATCGACTGGGTGCCTCCCTGGCTAACGGCAATCGATCGGAGGAAGCAGTCGAAGCATACCACAATGCACTCCAACTATCACCCGGTTTCATTCGTGCCCGATACAACTTGGGCATTACCTGTATCAACCTACAAGCACACAGGTAAGCATAATTATCTGGCTAAACTATGATGCCTTAAACCTCAGCTCTGCAGTTACTTTGTGTAAAGGTTAATGTTGGTGTTTCCATCAAGTAATCGTTAAATGATCGGATTTCTGGAAATCTTCAATTAGTATTATAGTCAAATGTCATTACAACGAATTCAAAGAGACCTTACATCTTTTTTGTTATAATAATTAGGCTATTTTGTTAAAATGATCAGTGTTTTTTTTTGTGCTGGAAACTTGATTCCCAGTCCCCAAATTGGTCAAAATGTGCATCTACAAAGCCTAAAAGTCACGTACCGCGCGAGTAATGGTAGGTAATGCATGGCCTCTGTGTGGCCTGCAACCAGCTTTACACATGTGTTGCGGGCAGTAGGCTCGCAGGGGGTTAGCGCAGGGGGGCGGCCGGCCGAGCGAGAGAGAACAATGGAGTGGTATCGTGTCTGCGGGAGACGGCTATCGGCCTCCGTGAGAGAGAGAAAGTGCTAGGCGCAGGACGTGTGAGTGGAAGCGAGACCGCGATAGCCGCAGGCGAGTGCAACATGCAAGCCTGTTAGTGTTGACAGTTCAGTTGGTCCCTCGCTCTGTAACCTCGATCGTGATTGGCCGGCCGGCTAGGGTGGTCTGGTCTTGCGGCGGCCAATGACCTTGCCCGACTCTCGTGGATGGCCAGTCGGCCCATCTAACGAGGCGATACATGGAAAAACACCAATCTACGCGACTGGGAATTCCAAATAATCACATTTCGGAAAATGATTTCGTTGTATCAACATTTAATAATACCAAGGGGAACCAAAATTAGTTCGTTAAAATGATCTTTTCGTAATAACAAATTTTCGTTGAAATGATAACACATTAACATTGTGAACATAGGGATTCGTGCGGGACCACAAACTAATGTCGTTAAAATGATGATTTCGTCGTAAGGGCGTTCGTTGTAACGACTTTTGACTGCATCTGAGATTAAAAATTAATTTTTGTCCAATGCACACTTGAATTTCTAAAAAGTAATTTTTCATTAATTATTATTGTAGATCTCTAAAGAGGCATATGATATTACAGATTTGATGAGTAGTAGTTCCATACTTCTTGGTTTGTGTCGAGTGTCTAGTCAAGCTGTGACTGTGGGCACCTGAAAAACACCGAAATTTGCGAAATGTTCCATTTTCCAGTAATAACATCAAAATTTCTTAGCGAACTGATCGCAAAATCGTTGTTTATCTTCTAGCATTTTCCCGTGATAGTTAATGCCTATTGCCTTTTAAGTTAAAAATGAAAAAAGTTTCAATTTTATTACAAATTGATATATTAAGTGAGGAAAGGATCCAACATCTTACTACACAAAGGTAAGCTGTTGAATCCTTTCCTCACTTAATATACCATTCCAGCCGATTGGCACCTACTTTCATAACCTAACTTATTACAAATTGAAATGCACAACTATAAGATTCTGTTCTGTATTTGTTGTGTGATCATACTAATAGGTCAACATCACTGTATACAACTTGTAAACAGTAAGAGGTACACGTCCATAATTTATTATTCTTTTCTGAACTGAACATATGAAATATTTTGTTTGTTGAAACAGAGAGGCAGCTGAACACCTGCTGACTGCCTTGAACCAGCAAGCGGCTGGCAACCGGTCACTTGCAGCCATGTCCGACACCATTTGGAGCACCTTACGCTTGGTCCTGGCAATGCTGAGCCGGCAAGACCTCTACCCTGCTTTGGAGGCCAGGTAAGACGTTATCAGTACGCCTAATGGTCCATGTACTTGGAGGATCAGAGGGGTAGTAGTTAGGGATGGACGAACCTTGGTTTTTTTAATTTCAAACCGAACTCGAACTTCTGAGCAAAAAAAGTTCTGAACTTCGAACTCGAACCGAACTTTTACGAAGCGTCTTGAAAACTGAAATATTGCACAAATTCAGGAAGAAGGGAAAGTAAACCCAAATAATGTTCTTTTGTGTATCTGTGGACGTAGGCCTAGTCGGCATTGGTGCCGGATCGTCCTCATTTTCTTCACTGTCCATGATCAATTTAAAATTTATTACAAGTCTTCGAAACAAGATGTGAAACTATCTAAATTCGCGGTCATAGAGCATTTGTGGCCTACGTCGTTCGTGGTCGTTCGATGTTTGGTTGAAAGTCGATAGTCGACATGCGCGAGCACGAAAGATCAAAACAAATCCTTCTCCGTACGAAGCGCTGCAATCGTGAATATATTTGTGAAGTAACCTCAACTCCATAAAGAACGTATTTTATCACGATTTTGTAATAGAATTTTGTTTTATTTGAGGTTAAATTGTGATACAATCTGTATATTATACCAAATTCCATAGTATTTAATTTTCTTTTTGTCTCGACTGAAATAAAAATTATTAAAATATGTAATGAAAAACTTGATAAATTGTCGTTACTGTATTATGTATACAGAGCCCTAGTCAGCAACTCGTTGTTTCCTGTAGCGACAGCCATGCTACCTACCAGCGTTATTGCGAACCATAACAATAAGCAATAACATTCACCTGCATCTGCATTGCTTGTAGGTCGACGAAGACGAAAAATCAATCATAACATGATGATTGTGCACATAAAACCATTTAATTACATGTTTAATGTCATACATTTTCTTGCATAATGTGCCATATTAGACCAGTTGTTGACGAGGAAGGTTGGAGGGGACATAATATAGGCCTCATCATGCCGTGGAAGGCATAGAGCCTAGGCCTAGGCCTCAGTCGTGCAGTGGAAGGTCCTAGGCCTAGGCCTGTGCGTAATGAATTTTCAAAACATTTTCTTTCGGCAAGCGTTGTTTACTGTTGTGTTGGCGGTTTTTACGAGGAATACGCTAAAAAATAGTTAAAACTGACTCAGAAAAGTTCGGTTCAAGTTCGAAATTTTTATAAATCACGAACTCGAACCTTAACATTCAAACTCGAACCGAACCGAACTTCAAAAAAAGTTCGGTTCGAGTTCGGAATTTCGAACGTTCGTCCATCCCTAGTAGTAGTGTATTCTCGCAGTTTGTAAGAATTTGTTTCCGGTTTTCACATCGTTGACTCCCACATGGCTACGGTTTACCTGCGAGAACGGAAAACGAGTCGTGTGACATTGAGTGAAATGTGTGTGAAATGTTTGGAATTTCATTTGTGGAAATCGATTCCTGTTTACATTTAAATCAACTTGATCCCTCATATCAATTGACAGTGTAATCAATAATCATTAATCAATGCACTAGTAGATAATTATTTGTCTAAAAGTTATGTACTGTGGAGTTCTAGTAACAGCATAGGACTACTATTTAAGTAGGCCTATGTACCTCTCTTTTAGACACAACTCTAGTCAACTGGTGTTTTTGTTTCTCATGTCTCTAATAGAGTTTTCTTTATTATTTTCAGGGATCTAGCAAAGTTGAACAAGGAATTCGACATGGAGTAACATGAATTAAATTTATAGAATTGTCAAGCTAAGACATCCATAGTCAGGTTAGTGTCTTCACTTTTCCATCAGCCTGTTTTATTTGTGGTTGGGATTAGTGAAGGCTAACTTTGAAAGTGTTGGTTATGGCATATAACTCTTTTTGTTACATAACCAGAGATGATATACAGATTTATACATCTCATTTTTTAACGTGTAGAGTATTATCACACTGTTAACATTAACACTATCTGGGGGAGGGATATGTTCCAAATTATTGTTGCTATCATTCAATTTTTGATGAAATTTGAGAGCATTGTAATTTGGTTTCTGAGTCCCTAGAAATCATTAGTAATGCTGAGCATTACTAATTTACATGTTTGAAGAAGCCTATCGTGGTGGAATGTTGTTTCAAGGGTTGAAAAGAAGGTTTGAACATGAACCTTCCCCATTTTTTGTCTTCAATTTCTGTGTCGAGAACAGGTTTCCTTCTACATCTTTTATTGTTGAAATGTGGACCGCGATAAAATCTGCATCATTGGCATCTTGATTTAGAATAGCATTGTGTCTCACTTGCTAAAAGGGCAATGAAAATGAATTCAGGCCCCTCTTTAGACTTTATTTTTAAGAAATTGTTATAAATATCTGTAGTAACTTCACATCATGCAAGAGATATGTTTGCTGTTACCAAAGTGCACTCCACAATATTTGTTGTGAAGCACGACAAGGCTTGCCGATTAGGTAATGCCAGTATTTTATCAACATTGCCTAATCTGTGGGTGTATCTCTGCTACAAGATATATTATGAAGATTCAAAATTGTAATTTATGTCTGCTGCATGCACTAGTAGGGAATAATAATTTTTCATGAAAAGTATCCCATTTGTTCTGACCGGTGGCACCTTTACGAACGAACGACGCTGTGAAAGAATTTACAATCTGAACGACTAGGGGTGTGCGAGTAGCACTTTTCCAAATCGAGTCGAGTTCGAGTTCGAGTAGTAAATAACTCGCGAGTTTCGAGTCGAGTCGAGTTTCGAGTAGTGCCTGAATATATAATAAAAAGATACAGGAAAGGAATAACTACCGGTAGAGGACTAGGCAGACTAGACCTAGGACCCCATCTAAGTTACCGCCAAGTTCACTTAGGCTAGGCCTAAAAGCTGTCCCTGAGGCGTAAGCCTATCTGGGGCCAGGCCTAAAACCATATAATGTAATTTGTTCAATATTATTGTCTCCCTAGGCCTAAGGCTCAATAGATGCTAAATTCTGCCAACTGGGTCTAGGCCTATGTGATCTAGACAAGGAAAGTACTAAGGCTTGCCCTAGGTCTTGGGCCTTGGGATAGGCTAGGCCCTATGCTTGAAGCATGGCCAAATGCTAGGCCTAGGCCTAGGCCTAAGACTAGGCCTACACTGTACACAGGGACCTGGCACAGGAGAAGGACTTTAAGAGAAACAATAGAACTACAGTGTAATCTGTTTTGCAAATGGGTTGTCGGATGGCCACTTTTGTTTTTGTGCGACCATGTTGGCGAGTGTTTCCCCATTTGAGGTTAATAATACAAAGATTACATTTTGAACTTAAGTTGTATGGAACGTTTTAAAAATGGTTTCAAATACATGATGATCAGTAGGGAATATAATAATATAATATCTTTGATGATTAGGTACCTAGCCTAGGACCAGGGTCTAGGCCTAGGCCTAGGCTCTTTGAACATAGTAGGCCCAGGTCTAGGCCTAGGTTCTCGAAGATTCCCTTCCATTTGTTTGGCTGCCACTTCTACATCATCCACACTTTCATCAATTAGTTCACAAAAACCGCAGACACTTTTTGCGAATTTGCAGAAGTATAGGCAGCTGGATGCCTAATAAGCGTCGTCTGCGCGGTCTGCGTGTATCGACTATCGATCTGCTCAATAATGATCGATAGGTCACTTTTTCTTCAAAGTCGATTGTAAAATCGATATTCAAGCTATTTTAGGATACTAGCGCTACCTATTGGCGGCATTTTTAACCAGTTGAATACGGCGGCTCAGTCGATCAAAGCTACTCGAACTCGACTCGTTTTTCATGAAAAACTCGATCACCTCGAGTCGAGTAGTAACTACTCGACCGAACTCGACTTTTCGAGTACTCGCACAGCCCTATGAACGACCTAATTATTGGTTCCTTTTCTGGGCACATTAATTATACTTATAAACTTGTTGCTACCTAGCATAGTCAGATGAATGGGTATCTCTCTTAAGTATTTTGTAAATGTATGGTGCATGCCATTTTTCCAAATTTTGTATAATATTAATATTATCATACATTGTCATAAGGGAACAATCCAAGGAATCATCAAAATAATAATGGAAAACTTGGTGGACTACTTATTTGTTCTAGTTCATGACTTTTCCATATTTTGATGATTTTCTTTTTTAATTTTGTATTCACAATAATTTGTGTTTCATGTTGTTGCAATTACAACATTGTGTGGATGATTGTATACTTGGGTATAATAATAATACTCATCTATATATGTACCAAACCATGTACTGTTGAAGGAGATTAAAATATACCGAAGTTAACTAGATACTCGTGGTATGACCTACGGACACTGTTGTTGGCACCGAGTGTGGTGAAACCGGGAACGAAGGAGATCTAGAGGAGAAGATGCAGCTCCGTGCAGAGGTGATTACATCATGACGGATTTCTAGCCGTTTTTCTGTGTTTTAATACCAGTATGAATTGGCACAAGAAGTGCCATTTAGCTTGTTGGTTTGGCGTGAACCATAATTATGAATGAGCGTAATGGAAGTTTCATGGCTATGGATTTGCTGACTGGTTGGAGACCCCAAGACCAGAAATAATTATGAGAGCACTCATACAAATTAAAACAATTAATATATTCTATCAGCAACTATTTTTTTCGTGGATTCCATTTTGATGGCAAACATTTGATTTGTTATTTCTTTTTAAAGTGTAATGACATTGTTGAAACAGGAATCTTGATCATTCATTGTTGATGATTCTTGTTGCTTTATGTCTATTATTGCAATCATGCTATTCAGAAGTAATGATGAGGGGTGATACATGAAGATGAAGGAAAGGGAAACCCCATGCCTTATGTGGTATTCAAACCTACGCATGAGCTACCGCAGACTGCTCATTGTTTCAAGTACACCTAATTGTTTACGGGGATGCCATTTTTTGTGAGTTTAATACTCTATTTAATTGTCTTCTGTGCACCATCTCACTTACAATATCCTCAGTGGAATGTTGATTTTTAAGCGATCATATATATAGGTATATATTTTTCTTTCGTTACACAAAATTACAAATTATCTCATTTTCTACCATTTGCTAACATGAAAAAAAATTATTTTATATTTGTTTGTACACTTTAATTCTCGGCCCTAGCATGCAGTACGTACATTACGTTTCATGTTTGTTTATGCGTGTGGAAGCCTTATAGCACATTTGTCACATTTGAGGGAAAAAATCAGTGGGGATTTTGAAACCTCTAGCATATCAAGTCAACACAGAATTTGACCACTTATTCGATTATCGCTTGGCAAATAAATCAACAAAAGATACATTGCAGGTATTCTAAATTGTTTTGAAGTTACACAATTTATACAAAAATATAAAAATACATGTAATCAACATTCTGCTGAACATATTGAGTTATTTAGTGCACTTATTCTGTCAAGTGCATAAATATGTGTGCTCCCTGTGGTTAATAAAAAATAAATAAAACCAAAATAATCTATAAAAATAATAAAATAATTTGAAATAAAAAAATCGTAAAGCATTATGGGTCATAAGCCCAAGAAATAATCGTGAATTAAGGCAATTTATAGGAACTAGCAGCTTGACGATGATTTCAACAGACACGAGGACTTTTGTATTGTTCTCCTCTCTCTGAACCTTAGAAATGAATACGGCAAGATGCTGGTTTCTATCCTTATCTCAATATTAAGCCAATTTAAATATAATGATACCAAGAATAGCAAATCTAAATAAATGGCACAATTCCTTTTTTTTCTTATTGATGCAGATCATTAGTGAATTCACTCCCAATAGTTGGCTAATATTGCACTGCACTCAACAACTTGCATTCTTCTTGCGAGTTCAGGACATTGTGTCGCAGAATAGTTTGTTAGACAATATATATCTGTATCTGCAAGAAGTGTAATGTTCCATTTGGAGGGATACAGCTTATTAACATTGAGTAAGTATGTTTCTTTGTTGCCCATGTACAGTACTATGAAAATAGCATGGGTAGCATTGCAGTTGATAGTATTTCACTCACATAAGATAGTATACATATTAGGAATTCGAATGTCGAATGTTAAAACAAACATTTCTTGATTTGGCTTTGAACCTTAATGTTTCTACTTATATAACATACATATATATTCCATTGATATTATGTTTACAATAATTTGGGGTGAAAGAAAGCCCACTTCTTTACATGTCTTTTTTACTGAAGATGTTACAGTATAATGGACTTTACCTGTAAGTATAGGTTCTGAGAAGTGGTGACAGCAAAACTTGCGAATTTCTTGAATGTCGATTTGATTTTCTTAACATTGAACGAGCTACATCATTTGTAGGCCTAAATGGAAAAACATTTGGAAATCGTGATTTTTGCAAAATGTCATGTATAGCCCGAAATCACGAACCAAATTGTATGAAATGCAAAAATCGCTAATTAACTCATGATATTGTTCACATGTGTTTTTTGGAGCAAAAAGTGAACTGATAAATTTTTTTAAAGTTCATGTCAAAAATCGAAACGTGCGAGTAGTATTTATGACTCATCGAGCAGATCGTTTCATCTGATTCTTAAGATGATGCTTACAGTAGTGTGCAGTGTAACATCTCGTGCCAGATCCTTTGATATATTTTGAAGGACATTTTTAGAGATTTTGTTTTGTGATTTAGTGATGCAAGATATTTTAAATTGAGTGTGTGGTTTCGTACCCGAACTATATGGACCTCGACATTACTGTTATTACTCTCCGTGTGCACACAACTGCACAGCAACGGACACCTGTGACGCTAGGCCTGCAGGCATCGTCGAACCAATTTTTGTGTGATCCGAATGAGCTTTACTGCACATTTTGTCTAAATTGCAAAAAACGCGAAATTTGGGTTTTATGAACGAAATTTGAGTTCTTAAATCACCTCTTTTGATTACCTTTACCTATGGGGTGTGACAATCGATTGTAACATGGTTTTAGACTTTACTAATACATTGCATGTTGCAGTAGGTATTGGAAATTGTGTCACTATGCTCATTTTATATTAGTTACAGTCATTCCACAGCAACCTTGTGGATGCTGACGTCATAGATGAGTGGGGCCTCGCCAACCAAATGTCGGTGTTTGATAAAGCTATCCGCTGATTGGCTCCAACCCTCTCATCTATGATGTCAGCATTCACAAGGTTGCTGTGAAACCACTTTACCATATTGACCCGAATATATGACGATAATGTTTTCATAATGTAATGTCCCAAAAAGTGAGGATTGCTATAGGTATTAATTTTAGTATCAATAATTGCACACATGAGATCGATAAATATTGATGCATGTCGATAAATGCATGTAAGGCCTTGTGTATCCGTTAACTTCACTTTCTTTCATTTGAAGGAGTGTTGTGGAAGATGGAAAGGGTGAGAATCAACTAGCTGTTAATGCAGATATGATGAGAAAAGAAGATGAGGGTGTTAAAAGCTAATAAACTTGTATTGAAGTTTTCTTTTAACATCAGTGAACCTACTAATTGAACCAAAGATACAGGAATAGGTCACATGGCATTTACTTGCGAGTTGATCACTGTCTATGGAGAGTTATAGACAGTCATTGTTCATGGTCCATTGTGAATCTAGCAAACTGGCTTAAATGCACCAGTGTAAACAGATGTACCTATGCAATTTTATAGTTGAACAGAATCATACACACGCAAACATTGAAAAAACGATTACGTGAAGAATAACAAATACCACTCCTTAGTGATAGATCTTCAATACTTTGGGGGTGGGGGTTGATTTTCCCATAGTCAGCTGGGCCAGTAGCCAATTGCATAGTGAACAGTAATTACACAATCTCACATGAGCGGTTCGATTAAAGATATTTAAATACTATTTTATAAAATAATTGTATGCCATATTAAACGGTTACACAAAAAATATCCTTTTTCTTAATATTTGCTATTTCACATTTTGTTAATGTTTGCAAGAGGAAGGTGGAGGCTATGACCAACTTACTTCCCAGCAGTAGCATCCCCGTGAGGGTTTATGTCTTGAGTTACTAATCGTTAAGGGCCTTGGTTGTGTTAAATACAGTGCACTTGAAACATATAGCTGTTAACTCACACAGGCTTCTCTCATAGATTGTAAAGTGAATGTTTAAACTAAGAATGCGGCCAAAATCAATTAATTGTAAATTTGATTTGAATCTATTTCATAGTTCAAATCACGATAATCATCATAATATTAAATTTTATCCCCGAAATCGTGGTTTTTCTGTCAATCGTTTAAATGGTCATAATTTTTAATTTAGCGCCAAACTATACACCTTCAAATTTAAAAATGTAAACATAATTTAATAAAACTGCAATTTTGTCGCGATTTTTCATAGAAGAGCTAATCATGATGATTGGTTCCACCAGAATTAAATCGTGATTTATCGCTTCTTTTTTTTTCATTTATCTTACGATTATCCATTTTAGTTTTTAAATCATACCGCCTCCCTAATTTTAACGGTAAAAGCAGTGCTGAATTCTGCTATTAGTGTATTTGTGAGTTCTTTGTTAGTGGTGCATTACACAAACATGAATGGTGGCATTACCTTCCAGTGAAACAGTTCTACAGCACTGTGTAGCACCTGTCTAAATGTAAAGGATTTGCGACGAATATCGAATGACCAACTACCAGTAAACATAATGGTTATGTTTGTCAGAAGTTCATGTCGTCTTTTATTCGGAACAATATGGCAATCGAATGAAAGCGATTACTGTTGCATTACTTAGTTGGTTCAGTAAAATTGTTGCGTCTTATCATGGTTCTCTTGCACAAACACTGCAAATATCTGGTGGATTATTGGTAAATGTATACGTTTCACCAGACTGTTGTTTGCTGTTGAATTGGTGTTAATAGTGGTAGGTTTGTGTACAGTTTAGGGGCCATAATTCTTTAGCGAGGTTTGGGAACCAGTTTTACCTCATTGCCGTCGCTTGGAGGCATGGGAATTTTAAGAGGTTGTTATGCTTGTTAACTAGGCATACATTGGACACCTCACCACTAGTGAGTGTTGTGTGGCTGTTTGGGGAAACATATTTTACATGTAGTACATTTCGTAAATACTGTTTCTTGCAATTTGCCCATTTGTTGAGGTTCTAGCGTCCCACAAGTGCAGCACTTTAGCCGGCATTAGAAAACTGTTACTATTGTTAGTAGCAATTTGTCCAAATTGAAACCACCACAGCTTGGGCAAGAGGAGTCTGTTAATTAACAAACCAAAGCTCAAGAATATGTTTTTTTCCCCTTTGCCGTTGACAACAGACCTATCTTACCTCATAATACCAAATGAAAAGCTATTCATTGGAAATCAATGTAGGTACACTAGTAAATTAAATATTGCAGATTTTGACGGCATTCAAAACGGACTGATTTTACTTTAAATGCACTTTTGAGGAATGCAAATGGTTGAAAAGTAAAAATGTGGGCGTGTACATACCAAAAGTACATTATGAAATGCCACCAGTTGGTAATAGATAATTTGATAAATGATAAAATCATTTAGAAAGTATTATTTTATCAGTTGTAACATTGCAGTGCTCTTAATAAACACTTGTAGAATTGAAGTAAGCTTACGCTACGTTGATAATTTTTTAATTTGTCAGTTTGACAATACGTACCAAGTTAACAGATATAAAATACATAAATTAAGTTACAGAGTATGAGGCTCAGTTCAAATGCATCTTGTCAATGGTCATGACCATTGTTATTAATATTATTAATTATTATTATTATTATTACCACTATACTATTTTTTTTTTTTTTTTTTTTTTTTTTTTTTAATTCCTTTTTAAATTATATGTCAGTTATTTTAGTTATTTAGAATGCTATTGTATTTGTATTTTCATTTTATAAAATAGTTAACTATATAATATTTATAACTACTATTTTATTGCTAATTTCCAAACATTTCAAGTATGAACAAATAAAAGAAAGGGATGGCAGAAGAGAGTCTAGCTCCAAACACAGTGTGACTGCCAACTGATTCTATAATTAACTGTCAATAGCTTGTTATGGCCTTATTATTGAATGTAACAAAAAACTTTGTTAATTTAGTTAATCTCCAATATTGGATAGTATGTATGTAGATTATTCTATGTTACATGCATACTTGGCACACGTAACATTTTTAAGGTTGAAATCACCCAAGGAGATAGTGTGGGTTCAATATATTATGTACGTGTCATGAAAACACATTCAAACCAAAACAATGCATCCTCCAGACTTTTCAACAGGGAGTTAAACGTAAGATTCAAAACAGTTTAGTTTGATACTTGGTGTTCTCCAATATAATTTGTTTGAAGAGTAGGTGATCAACTGGTCATATGTTCCTAATAGCAGCATGCCGTCCATGGATACAATGGATGAAATCTATCCCTTGTGGCAAAATATACGTAAGCCTTAAAATCCCAGCTAAAAATGTTGATTTTATCCACCATTTTAATATTGTCTTAATAAGCATGATTTTTTCTTGTTAACATAACTTCTTCACCTACTACTAGCTAAAAATGTTGATTTTATCCACCATTTTAATATTGTCTTAATAAGCATGATGTTTTCTTGTTAACATGGTATCTGTTTTTTTTTTCCTACCTACACTTCTTCACCTACTATGTACCATACATAATATTAGTTTAATTACCATACAAATTGCTTTAACGTGTTATACTATTTTTTAATTCTCATACACTCGTACTAAAGATATTGTAGTAAAACCATTGGTGAAATAATGTTTCATATCTTTATTTTAACAAGTTGTAAAACTGCCACATCAGCTATTGCAGGTCAAGTAAAACAATTGTAACACAGATTGCAACAAATGGATCACTCATAATTTTCAATCTGAAATAAAAAGCAACTTTTATCATATGATCATATCATATGATTATCATAATCATATGATTGCACTGGAAAGATTTAATTGTATTCAACACATTACGTATTTCCTCTTCCTCAAAATTTAACGCATGCTACCGTTTGGCAGCAAGATTCTATTCAACATCCCCGGCAGCTGAACACCGCGTGATGAGTCAGAAGGGGTGTGTGCAATATTAACCTCACGAGGAAAGAAAGAATGCTTTGTGATTGGTGATGTAAAAACTGAATTACACATAGAACTTCTGAGGGGAAGTTGTCAAAATATAAGAAGAAAATTTATGAGACAGAGAGGTCCATTGAGGGAGAATTTTGATGGTAGGAAACTGAGAACCCTGACTTAACGCATTATTAGAATGTTTCTTAAGAAAAAGCCATAAAAAAATATCTACAGTAGGATATTGTACACAACAGCAAATTCATTAGTAGGGTTGTCGTTCGATCCCATTTTGGATAATATCAAAAATATTATTACGTAGATTATTAATCAATGTTTGCAGATATGATCGACAATCAAAAATATTCTAAGTTTAAAAATCAATAAAAAAAAAATCAGTGGGCTTTGGTTCACTTGCTTACACACCACATTGCTTGTGTCTGTCCTTTGCTGGATGAGGTGTGGAACTGATCCAGTTATGCCTGTACGCCCATTAGTTTCCATTGTCGACTTGCGAAGATAAAGATGGATGTCGTAACATACAACTGTCCGTACGGGTTTTGGCTCAGTCTTTTTGGAATCTCTTGGCAGACAGTTTTTAATTTTGTTGATTGTGTTTGGAGGAGAGTATGGAACACGCGTATGAAAATTTTAATCTATTTTTAAATACCTTGTCCCTCATTTAATAATTTTGTGTCTTTGAATTTTGAAAAACGGATCAGTCTATGCCTCAAAATAATTGGTTTAGTAACGATAAATAAAAGGGCGCGAAAAACGAGCCGCCGCCATGAAGAGTGGATTTGACGTCATGGTTTTGTTCTTTGTACGCTCACCGCCTCAGCGATTGGTCTGTTACGCTACATCTACTGAATCATTGCGTCACAGCCACCTGTACGCGTTTCAGATCCCCGAGTTTAAACTTCAATAAATGCGACCACATTACACCTATTTAAAAATTTCTTCTTTACTTGGGACTTGCATTAATATACTTTTTGTATCTGATACTATTAAACTAAGTGTTTGGTTTAACAAAAAAAATCGTACGCGTGTTGCCTGTTGCAGATTGTCTTGCAAGATCTTGTTTTCATTTTTGTGGTAAGGGTCACAAACATGATTGTTTGTGTTTTTAAATGTAATAATTTTTTGTTTAATAATACTTAATAATCTTCCAAGCTATGGAAGGAAGTTATGTTGTGTGTATGATGGTTTAGAGTTGGTAAACCTAAATATGCAGTGTCTTTAAACTTGTTTCCCTGCAATTTTCTATAAGTAGCCCTATATTTAGAGCCCTGTGGAAATAGCGAGTACTGCCAATGACCCCCCCCCTATTGTTGCCTGCATTTTAATAAAACAGCAAGATTAATAAATTTCAAAACAGACTATGTCAAACATGTATCACTGCCAGTACCATAAATACACCATTATAAATAAACTCTGTTGAATTTAACTTATAAGGGAGAAATCATATGATTGTCCATGTGTGTAAATCATTGTCTGCTGCATGAGAAAACCATTAAAATACTCAATAAAATCAATTTCACAGAACTTGAGCCATACGATAATGTACATAATAAATAACACTGGATCATTATAAAATATTTCTTCAAAAATGCTCAAACAGAAACTAGATCGTTCCTGCATTGTTTGGCAATACACTCTTCAGCCTAGCAGATAACTTTTATCTTACAATGGGTTCTGTAATTATTTGAGTCCCTTCATGTTTCAAGAATAAAACATTTAATGATGTCCACTTAGTAATAAATTATGTACATTAGTATGGCAATTGAAAAGAAACATTTTTATTGCTAATGCATAGTGATTGTTTCGTAAAATGTTAAATGAAAGTGTACATATTACTACTTTGCATTTATACTACACACAAACATAGTTTTTCTAGCCTATTCAATGAATTATATTAACTTCCTATTTTGGAAGATAAATTAACGGTTCTAATTTTGTTTGGAGGCTGTCCTATTACGCACGTTATCTCAATTTTATTGTTAAGGCTCGTGTACATCCACTTTGCGTACGCGTGAAAATTATAGAAAATTATAGAAATTACGTAAGCCGTTCCCATCGAATGTTGATAATTTTCTTAAGTAAACGTAAACCAATCAGAGCTCACGAATTTCCCACCAATAGGGAACTTGCAACTGACTTCACAGCCGAACTACAACAATGTAACAAATGAATCGAACTGATTGATAAACAACGAGCTGTCAAAATAATAAAATTGCAACATTATGAAGAAAACGCAAACTTGCAAGAAGTTTTGTTTATTTATTATTTTTTGAAGTACATTTACCATTATTTGTATTAAAATCAATTCAATAATGGATGACAATGTAGAAGTTATAGGCTTATTAAAAGTGAGTCGTCCATTGCTGTTTTATTTCTCTATGATAGAAATGTTGTGATGTGGTTTGGTTTGACACTTCGATAAAGAAACAATGTAAGCTGTTCGTTTGTTTGCATGCGCCAATTAACCAAATTCTAGAAATTGGAAAAAGTTGGAGTTGAATCAACTTTTCGCGTCGTGAAACGTACGTTAATTTTCCTAATTTCAATGTGCTTGGTTACATGTAAATTCAATATGGCCAACTCGCTAATTTCTGGAAGTTACGTACGCTAAGTGGATGTAGACGGGCCTTTATGCATTAGTAAAATATTTTACAAGAATTTTACTTTCTATAATTTAATTTTCGTATTGAATTGACATATGGCCAATGAGTGATTGTATTTTGTAAAACAAATGGATGTGCATATTGCCTCTTCGTGGACAGCCTCTTCATGAACAATTTTTATCTCACAAACTGTTCTGCTTACTTTCTCACATTCGTTGTGTTTCCGATTGGTCTAAATAGTTTCATTTGTTTGGATGTTTGGTACATTATATTGGTAATAAATTATCTGATCATGCTAATCTTCCTGTATTCTCTTTTTTATCCTACAAGTTTATTTCCTTATTTTTGATGGCATCATTAAACATAAAGCTTGGTTTATGATTTGGTTAGCCTTACATTTTTCATTCAAGTGGCCCCAACGTCATCTCTTATACTGAAGGGTGGAAGTAACTTTCTAATAAGGGATTGCTTCTCTATATTGGTCAGTAGATTCAAAATTGGTAGTTTTTATTTTGTGCAAATTTATTTTAAAGTTGAGTAATATCTTGTTCATTCACAACACCTTGATATTTGTTCTACCTCGAATCGATTACTCTCAACAAAACTAAACAATGTTCGGGTATGTTGTCAATAACTCGAAAAGTGTTTTGTTTTGTTAACATTAACCTGGACCACAAAAGGCTACTTATTCATTTTTTTTTAAATTTATTTATTATATTATTTTGTAGTCGTTTAAAATTTGAATTTTTACATAACAGATTTATAAACAGACCAGTCAAGTCAAAAAATATATACATGCTTGTACATACATTCTCTTATGTATGTATTATACATGTATTATTAATCCGTGGTTACTACCTGGAGTGGTTACATTAATCCATACAATTTAGAAATAATATGTATAATTTAAATAATTTAAATTAAATAAATAACAATAATAATAATAATAAGAAGAAGAATTATTATAAGAATTAACAATTAAGAATTAACCTGTGTGAACCGGGTCTAAGAGTCACGTAAAAATTTGCTCTTTATTTAAAATGTAATTTCCATGATAGAAGGAAGAATCGGTCCCGGTTTTTGACCTACTTCATACCCACCCCATAAGATGTCTACTACGAGGGAAATTGAAGGGAAGTAATAGTTTGCATTTATATTCACATAAATAATAGTTTAATTTAGTTTTAAGTGGTTGTTCCGAGATAGTCGGGACTCCGTTTTGTTTAACATAGGAACAAATGAAGGTAGATAATTTTGGCAGACAAATTAGGTCAATATAGGCGTGTATTTAGTTCATATTATTCATTACTCATAATTTACCAAGATTATATGAATAAAGTTAGATGTATTAGCAGATGTACGTAAGCACTTTTCAATCTTTTAAGAATTGAGAGGACTTTTCGTCTTTGAAATCTGAGAAGTAATTGGAAATTTACGAGAGGCAGTCCACAAAATTGCCGCTAACAGCGAGCGCGGTTCAGGAGTTCGACGAGACCTCACCAGGGGAATCGCGAGAGGACTCGTATCAAGGACGTTGAAAGGAAATACTAGTGGACTTTCGATTAAACTGGGCAGGGGCGTAGCCAGGATTTTGGTTCGGGGGGGATGACTATTTCCGAAAACGAGGTGGTGTGGTTCAGCTGGGGTCTGGGGCGAAGCACCAACCGCCGGAGGCAATTTCGCCGAAGGCGCAAAATTTTGAAGGCTGTTATAATTTTAGGTGCCTAAAACTAGTTTTAAGGCGAATTTGATTCGTAGTTTGCTAATTTTTAGATGTTGTGTAAACGTTTCCTCAAAACCGGAATGTTTGTCGTCCAGGCAGCGTGAAGTCGGAACACGGGACATTCCCTTCAAAAAACGGGACTGTCCCAGTCATTCCAGGACGGGTGGTAACCCTTAAAAAACATTGCCGAAGGGGGTGGGGGAGCGGCTGGATGTATGTCTTTCCAAAATACTGACTGAGTAGTTTGCAGCCGACATACTGCAATTTGTTTCGGACTCATTATAAGCATTGGATTTATAATTATTCGAGAAATAGGTTTTTCAATGGAATAATAATTGTAATTATAATCTACAAATAAGAGTATAATTACGTTTTAAGAACACACACTTTTTTTTTATTTCGGGGGGTGGGGGGGGATCGGACACCCTGATCCCCCCCCTCCCCCTCGCTACGCCCCTGAAACTGGGAAGTGTATCGACCGAGTGCATTGACTTTTCAAATCAACAAAACGAACTTTGACAGCTGCTGTTATAGAAAATAATTTTGACAGAACATGACGTGAACATTAACATACCGAAGAACATTTAGAACTAGTTTAAACTTATGAGAGTGAATCCTTCGAGACAACATCCATCCTGACATGGTTTTCGTGGTTTTCCATTGTCCATAGAGTAGAATTACTAGGATGGCATCGAGAAATCGGCCACGACCGTACAAACAGTAACACGACGCAAAGAAGACACACACGAAGACAACGCAAATAAGATCATATCATTATATGCAGTGTATACTATGAACAAGTACTAATAAGACAGTAACGACTGAAGTTGAACAAGGCACCTATTGAAATACTTGACATTACATATTCTGTATTGTCCGTATAACACGTAAACAGTGTTGGGTAAGTTCCTTAAAAAATGGACCTAGTTCCAGTTCCAGTTTCACGCAAGAAAGAAGGAACTCTTTCCAGTTCCAAGTTCCTCTAAAAAAAAAGGAACTGGGGCATTCCTTAGTTCCTTTCAAAATGGAACGTAGTTCCTAAATAGTTCCTTTCCGCAAACAACCATTTTTCCTTGGATATTGCCGAGCGGGATACTAACCATCGACTCAATGGTTATTATCCGGGTTTATGCATTACACCAAGAACATTGACTCAAAGTAAAAGGTTATTAACTTATTTTATATTGTTAATTCTTAATGCTAAACTATTATAATAAATTCAATTTAAGTTTTTATATTAAATTTAATGCCAATTGGGTTCGCAAATAACGCCTAAAATATGGTTGAGATTTGTAGGAATCAACATGCATGTGCTTCTTTAGATTGGCAGGCGATGACCTCGAAGCATCTATTACTTTATTAGCTGGTAAACAAAGCAAGCATTTTGCCGAAAAATGTCTTCGTCGCCGAAAATATCACTTTCGCCCAGAAAGAAAATGGTATATTTTTTAAAGGGCAGTATGTTATTGCTACGAACACCAGACATAACAAAACGATCGAAGGAGACGGCGATGTTATCACATGCACTTGTCGCGAAGAATTGAATACTGAATAGATCAGTGAATATTGAGATAGCTCCTTGCCGCTAAATAACTTCACCCCCACCCCACTCGGACCACATCTTTCATCATCAAAGCCTTCCCGTTTCCAATGAATTCGAATAGGCCTTCAGTTTTGTTGGCGATGCGAATAATTGGTATTAACACCGCCGGGGTGTTAAGGGAACATTGACTGATGTGATGGGTTGACAAGTGATATATTTCATGTTGGCCGTCCCTCATACCAACCCAGTTGGAAGAAGTGCGGCCCTACATGGAACACTCCTTCCAACCCCAAACTAACTCCTCGTTGTCTACAGGTCGATATATGTACACGTGGTCTCACGATGCGCAGGTCGAGTGTGGTCGTGCCGTGAGGTGTTCTCATTGCTAAGGTGGTGAGGGTCATCTTTCAGGTGTTGTTTGGTCGCCGTTTTCGTTTTTCCATCTAGTAGGGTTTCATTTAGAGATTTGTTTCCGTCGCTGATATCACTCGTGTTCAGGGGTTGTTTCTTCGTTCGTCCCCTAGGTGCCGAGAAGACGTCGGAGGTTCGTTCGTTTTGGGGATCACAGTTAGACGGCCAAGACCCGCTACGTCTGTAAGTTGGGAGATAGCGTTGTTGCATTGTCGTTGACTATGTTGACTGTGTGGGGACGATGCTATGACTGGAGGCAGGATGTGTTTGGGTGACATCACTGTGGCAATATCCCATCAAGAAAGTGTATAGTTGCTTCAAATCACGGTTCGGGTAAAACTAAACTTCCAATTTTTTTGATGAAGAGAACATCAGAATAAAATAACTGCAATAACATCACGCAGCCCTTTAAAAATCTTAATTCGTTTAATAAAAAATTTGAATTTAATTTAAAATGGTTTTTATCATCACGGTACACTGACGAACAGCTTGGCTTCAACAGAACGAACAGCCACTGAAAAAGTTGTTTTTCTTATTTACAGAGGTAAGGTCATGAAATTTTAAAATAATGATCAACTTTACATTTAAAAAACTATGAAATGGGTAAAAAAAATTGGGGGGGTAATGGGGGGTCCGGTGGGGGTGGGGGGGGGGGGGGGGGGGCGGAGAAATACACGTTCCAGTTAAAAGCCTATAGTTTTTTTTACAATTAACATTAGCAACTTTTTTTTTTATTATTATTGTCACTAATAGTTGTATTAACATTGTCACATATGGATATGTTTCATTTTTGAGTACAGAAAATTCTGTGGAAGTTTTAGTTTAACAAATATAAATATTTTATGCATAAAATTTTTAAAATTTTTTTTGACTGTTATGTTTATTTTTTTTGAACAAGGCTATGTGAGTTTATTAGTATGACAGTTACTAACTACTACAAAAAAAACAGACCTCTAGGAGTAACCACTAAAAAGGAGTAGCGAATTTAATAGTCAAATGTGAAGGAAAAAAGTTACTGAGATAATCACATTTGAAGTAGAAATTAGAAATGAAGATATTTTGAGATAAAAACCAATGAAACATGCCCAATAGAGAAGGTATGGACACACAGAGACTTTATCTGGCAAGAAGAGCATGGAAAGTCGCTCAGTAGCTTTGACATACAATTGAGATCTGCAAAATATAGCACGGAGTGGGTGTAGGTGACGGAACTGTCATTGTAACATGAGTCATCTGTTAATGATTTCTCAATTGACCTTTTACGTAAGTCCTTTTCAGGTTCATCCTATTCATTAGTTATCACTTTACTAGGCCTAAATGACCCTGGGAGAGACAGAGTTTCATCTAAGGTTACTTCAAGAATAGGCCTAACCTCTAAATTTGCCGATTGTAGGCCTAGGCCTAGGCCTAGTTCCTCATCGATAGGACTAATAACTACACCACTGCACTTCCTTCTCATCCGTGACTAAAGAACCCTTCTTTCTAGGCACACGCCACAGAGAGCACAGTGTAACTATTGTAATCTATCGCAAATACACAACAATAGCCCGTTACATTGACTCCACACGCCACAGAGAGCACAGTGTAAATATTGTAATCTATCGCAAATACACAACAATAGCCCGTTACATTGACTCCACACGCCACAGAGAGCACAGTGTAACTATTGTAATCTATCGCAAATACACAACAATAGCCCGTTACATTGACTCCACACGCCACAGAGAGCACAGTGTAACTATTGTAATCTATCGCAAACACACAACAATAGCCCGTTACATTGACTCCACACGCCACAGAGAGCACAGTGTAACTATTGTAATCTATCGCAAATACACAACAATAGCCCGTTACATTGACTCCACACGCCACAGAGAGCACAGTGTAACTATTGTAATCTATCGCAAATACACAACAATAGCCCGTTACATTGACTCCACACGCCACAGAGAGCACAGTGTAACTGTTGTAATCTATCGCAAACACACAACAATAGCCAGTTACATTGACTCCACACGCCACAGAGAGCGCAGTGTAACTATTGTAATCTATAGCAAATACACAACCATAGCCCGTTACATTGACTCCACACGCCACAGAGAGCACAGTGTAACTATTGTAATCTATCGCAAACACACAACAATAGCCCGTTACATTGACTCCACACGCCACAGAGAGCACATTGTAACTATTGTAATCTATCGCAAACACACAACAATAGCCCGTTACATTGACTCCACACGCCACAGAGAGCACATTGTAACTATTGTAATCTATCGCAAACACACAACAATAGCCCGTTACATTGACTCCACACGCCACAGAGAGCACAGTGTAACTATATTAAAATCTATCGCAAATACACAATATGGGAGTGATAATGATGGGTTTTGAATTTGCTAGGCCCGGTATTACGAAGACCCGCCAAATATTTAGTCGGCGGGACTAAAGCGGGTGTTACACGGAGAAGTAAGAAAAGTAAAAAGCAGAAAGTGAAGAGTAGAGATAGCGTGTAGCTTACGGGACTTTTGACTTTCACTTTTCACTTTTCACGTGTTCAACATTGTCCTACTTTGGAGAGAACTTCTCACTTTTGTTCTTTTCCCGTAAGCTACACGCTATCTCTACTCTTCACTTTCTGTTTTTTACTTTTCTTACTTCTCCGTGTAACACCCGCTTTACACTTGTTTTCTTAACGAAAACAACGCTTATGATTGTTGCTTGCCATGGTGAAGACAACTTGGCATTGGACTGATATTATTGGCGGGTCGTTATAATACCTGTATCCTGTAAGCAATCCCTTATTTGTGCTGTAAGCCTTGTCCCCTCCATTTTCTTGACACCAGCGGAAGATATGGGCTGCGTACCAACTTTGACTGCGTTCACTGTGGCTGTGACTGGTGGTGGGGGTAACCCAGTCAACGCAGTGAACTTAGCAGCTGTTACGGGCTGCAGTCACAGTCACAGCGAAAGCAGACAACAGCAGAAAATGTCATTCATAAAAGCAACATTTGCCATCTGCTAATTAACCTTACGTGACGCATTTAACGCTTATGGGACTTCTGAGTTGAGATTATATGGTGTTGTGATGTCACTTACTATTTAAACCATATAAGATTGTCTATAAATTCATAATTCGCGGTAAAATTATTAACCACGCCCCCCTTCACTGCGACAGCTGGATCTTTTCGGCCCAGTCAACGCAGTGACTGGAGGGGTAACTGCGAGGTAAACTGGTACGCAAAAATCAGTGACTGCAGCTTGACTGCGAGTCAAGTTGGTACGGATCTCAGTCACTGCAGTGACTGCCAGTCATAGTTGGTACGCAGCCCATGATGTGTTGAATGCACAACACTTGGCTTTTGCACACACTGAAGTTACACAACCTGGAAAGCTTAGTTTCTGAACATAATAAGAATCATGATTGGAATTACTTTCTAAAGAACTTGGCTAGAACGTCTGAACAAGTTCTTCCACTCGGGAGACACCGAACCCACGACCCCGAGTCCAGCCATACACCAGCGACGCAAGGCAGCCCATTCGGGAAGGGGGAGGGAACAGGGGATGGGACCCCTAGCAAAGGGTGCCGGGCCATGAAAGGTAAGGGGAGGGATGGGGGAATGTCCCCCTTGGCCCCCTGTTCCGACGCCACTACTTGTATTGCATCTAAAATGTATAATTTCTTAGTATTATGACAAATTGTGTAAATGAAAATAAAACGCATGATTTTTGTATGGGGCAAAATGAAATTCCCGCCCTCGCTATCGGCTAATACACGTATGTCTGGTCCGTACTACAGCTGGCACACAGTAAAAAAAAATAAAAAATTCCACCCCTTGTCTGTTTAAAATCGCATTTGATTGATTTTGATGACCCACATGTTAAAACAGCTGATTTCCAAGGGGGGTTGGCAGCAGTGTTCTGTAGTAGGGCGCACTCCTACCAACGGGGGTTGTCGTACTGTCACATTTATTTATATACCCACATGTTAAAACAGCTGATTTCCAAGGGGGGCTGGCAGCAGTGTTCTGTAGTAGGGCACACTCCTACAAACGGGGTTGTCGAGCTGTCACATTCCTTAGCCACATGTTAAAACAGCTGATTTCCAAGGGGGGTTGGCAGCAGTGTTCTGTAGTAGGACACACTCCTACCAACGGGGTTGTCGAGCTGTCACATTCCTTACCCACATGTTAAAACAGCTGATTTCCAAGGGGGGCTGGCAGCAGTAGAACACTGCTGCCAGCCCACTCCTACAAACGGGGTTGTCGAGCTGTCACATTCCTTACCCACATGTTAAAACAGCTGATTTCCAAGGGGGGTTGGCAGCAGTGTTCTGTAGTAGGGCAGACTCCTACAAACGGGGTTGTCGAGCTGTCACATTCCTTACCCACATTTTAAAACAGCTGATTTCCAAGGGGGTCTGGCAGCAGTGTTCTGTAGTAGGGCGCACTCCTACCAACGGGGGTTGTCGAGCTGTCACATTCCTTAGCCACATGTTAAAACAGCTGATTTCCAAGGGGGGTTGGCAGCAGTGTTCTGTAGTAGGGCACACCCCTACTAACGGGGTTGTCGAGCTGTCACATTCCTTAGCCACATGTTAAAACAGCTGAAGGGGGGTTGGCAGCAGTGTTCCGTATACAGGCGCACTTCTTCCAACTGGGTTGGTACGGGGCCTTCGTGATGCGAAGCGATATATCTAGACGGCCTTGGTTGATAGCAGACACTGCCTTAGTAATATGCTTCCTATGGCCCTAATAAACCTACCCAGCCGACCGGATTAGACAGTCACTACGTTTATAAAGCGGACTGGGTGCGGACTGAGCGGTGGGAGCTGAGTTCAGTGCGCACCGAGTTCGACTGATAAACACCTCAGCTCGAGCTTATTTCAGTTCTGTTAAGATGCCGATCTAGCCCGGTTTAATAGAACTGAGTCCCTGTTGGTAAACGGTTCCGGACTGAGAGTGACATTTTAAAACAACAACAGTAACTGCATCCCGATTCCCGCCAATCTTGTAAAAGCCTGCTTTGTGTTGTTTAACAAATGAATTGAACTTATGGACAACCATCAGCTGTCAAAATAATAAAATTGCAACCATAGAAATAAAAACAAGTGTAGCAATGCAATAGTAACTGCTCGCCATTTGAAACTTTTAATGATGGACAACAACTTAGTGAAAGTTTTGTATGTGTATTTGTTTGTTTTTTGTTTTGTTTTCCAAAATCAGACGAAATTATTTTTTGACAGCTTGTTGTTCATCCATCGATTCAATTCATTTGTTTCATTGTTGTCTTTTGGTGTTCATGGTAAGCATATTGAAGGCCATTTGACGTCGCCACCTAATGATTCTTCTCTGGAAGTTTTGATTCATTTGAAGGAACTGAGCAAGTAAATTAAAAAGAAATAAATTGCATATAGGTAACACACTGGAGGGATACATCGTTAAAAATGGTGCCCGGAAACGTTTATTATTTTTACAAACGTACTGACAAAAAACATTAAAAGATTCCGCAGAGCGGCTGTCACAAAACCATCTTCCAAACTAGACAGATGATGGTTGGCGCCCACCGCCCACTACCACTGCAAAGCGCACTGCCTGCTAGTGGGCCTTGTTGTAATAAACAAGGCCGTGCCTCGGTACCGAACTCGGTCCGTGATGGCTAGCCCGGGTTGAAGTATGCTTGCTAAACGGGTTCCGAACTCGGTTCGTACTGAAGTCAGTCCGAACCCAGTCCGCTTGATAAACGTAGTGAGTGTCTTATCTACAGATGCGATAAGCGTCCAGATAACCAAGGAATTTGTAAATTATCTTTAATTTACCTGTTTCAATTAGATGGTAGGAACTAGGGAAGTATACAATTGAGTTGGTAGGCCTACCACTTGGACTCACACCTCTACGCCATAAGCATGAGAATACTAATAGTCCCGTCAAATTAACTTGCAAGGTGTTGTCGTCACGGATTATGTAGGCCTAATAGGGAAGTGACGCATGTGACAACTACCAACATAAATCTAGTTGCATCCCGTTCTCTTGCCTCAGGTATTGTGTGTCATGTTGTCAGACGTGGTGGGGTTGCATTCCATTCACGGTTGGTGCAGTTAATGCAGTGGACAATTACAATGCAGGTATCTGGAAATCTCGAGTTGAATACCGTTGAAATAGACCGTGTGGAGCCACCGTCTTTTCTCAGAATTTTAGGGGACACCTTGCTTCTTACGGGGTGGCCAGTGTTCATTGGGACAACTGTAGCTTGATGGCTACACTAGTAGCCAGGGAACTAGTCCCAGCAAAAGTATTCGCATACCGATCTCAGGTCATTGTCTACTGCCCCTTTCAACCGCGCCAATTGAAAGAAAATCAACAGATATTCTTTCACACAGTCGTAAATGCACAGTTCGGCTTAGTCGAGTGCACAGACGGTTTGGCCACACTCACCGTACAGGTAACCAACGGAAGGTCTTAAATTAACCCCTATGGAAATGTTTAGACTAGACGGTAGGGATTAGCGAAGTAGAGAATTAAGTTGTCACCTTGGACTCGGCTGTGTCGTAAGCATCAGAATACTTTCGTATGGGGAAACATTACAACAATTATTACACTCGTGTTCGTTTTAGGCCTAGCGGAGATGATGTGATTTATATCGAAAACCAGTGCAGCCTTCCGAAAGGCAACTCTTGTTCCTACGAAGAGTACGCTAGTAGCGCTCTCATCAGCTACACCGACGCATACGTCAGTAATGTAACACGAAGCCAGGTAAGTCCCAAACAAGCAAGGTCCACTAGATCGCTTGTAGCGCTAGGAGTAAATCCAGTAGACCTTGCCAAACAAGATGTGTAATCTAGAGGGCCGTGATTAGCTCTATTTAACATAGAGATGCTATTTAACCCATTGAGCCAAGAATAGTTTTCTGGTTTTTATACCCCACGGCCTGGATTTGCAAGAGGTCTTACGTCTTTTTATGGTCTTAACTCGTAGACCGGCGTAACTTTGGACCTCCTGTAAAACCAGACCCAGGTCACACGAATAAGTTACTAATTCCTGGTAGAAACAAGGACACAATGAACATTCCAATAATATGTTTTAATGTATGTACTCAGATATTTTCCTGGACTCACAAGAGGTTCAAAGCTAGGCCGGTCTTAGAGATAAGACCAAAAAAAGACTTAAGACCTCTTGTGAATGGGAGAATGAAAGTGGATATACTAGGACAATAAGTGTAGACAACCTTTGCCATGCCCATTTTTTTTGTATATACATAGATAGCTTAAATAGATACTACTCTAGGCCTTTAGTACTATATTATACAATTTATAAAAGAACGGCCAAAACATATCCATATTATTTGAGTACCATAGACGTAGGGTAGGGAAACACATATCAACTCACTCTTTATTGATAGTACAATACAATCATAATAGAAAACAATAATTATATAATTATGAAATAACCAACTCACATACTCGTTTATTATTAATACAATACAAACATAATATAAAACAATAATTGTATAATTATGAAATTACCAACTCACATACTCGTTTATTATTAATACAATACAAACATAATATAAAACAATAATTGTATAATTATGAAATTACCAACTCACATACTCGTTTATTTACAATACAATACACACATTATAGAAAGCAATAATTATTAAATTATGAAATTACCAACTCACATACTCGTTTATTCATAATACAATACACACATTATAGAAAACAATAATTATAAAATTATGAAATTTGGTTATGAAAGTAGGTGCCAATCGGCTGGAATGGTATATAATGTGAGGAAAGGATCCAACAGCTTACCTTCGTGTAAGATGACGGATTTGCGAGTTTGAAGTACACATAAAAAACATAATACAAATATAACGATATATTTTGTATCATGTTTGTTATGTGTACTTCAAACTCGCAAATCCGTCATTGTATACCAAGGTAAGCTGTTGGATCCTTTCCTCACATTATATACAATTATGAAATTTGGCATAGACAAAATATTAACAACTAAGGTTAGATTTTATTGTAAAATAAAACAACTCATGTAGAAATACTTGGTTTTAATATCAGTACAATATGTCAACTCTGGTTAAAAAACGTACCTTCCTTCACATGTACCGGTATTTTTTATTTAATAAGAACTAGTAAATAGGCCACACTATCATTACAATTACTAACTACCTTATGAATGTACTTAATATTAATAACAGAAAGTCTAGGTGACAATTAACGATAGTTTATTTAGTTTATTTACACAATTATGTCTGCATTGTAATATAAAAACAAATTTTTTTTTTTTTAATCGGCCTCCTCCATCCCCATAGCCGTCCATCTCCGCCTTTACCGCGGAGCAAAGAAAATAAGGAGCAAACTAGTTTGAGTCTAGATCGAGTCTATTTGACGGCCTGGCCAAACCTCAGATAGACATAATACAAGAGTAAAGTTTTAAAACTCATTCTTTGAACTTTCTAGCACGAGTACTGAGCACGTTACTATTTACTATTTCAACTCTACTTCAACTAACAACACACTCCTACTACTAACTACATCTACCACACTGCTACTACTAACTACAGCTACCACACAATAATACATCAACTACAACAACTACAGCGTTGTGCTTTGTACACGCGCAATATTTACTCGCGAGCGAAAACATAATACGAAAATCGTGCAAATGTGCCGATCAAAACAAAAACCGCGCGTGCCAACGTTGACTGAACTAGTATTACATTTATTTACCGTTTAAAAAAAACTAATTAACTCCTTGTACAATATTTAAATTGTTTGCTCCGCCGTGTTATTGTTCTTTACATTTTGAAATGCTAAGCTTAATATTATACGTTACTTTTTCTATTCTTCATTGATGAAAAATTCGAGCCTCTTCTGCGGTGCTGTCTTCAAATCTAAAAGAAAAAGTAATGTGAACAGGGAAGGATACCTCTACGTCAAAAACCACACAAAAATTTCATTTTTAAATTATATGACAAGAATGGGCTTCGAAATCGAAAATCTGAATCAACAGCGCACTGTGGTTTAGTAAGCCCTACAATTTGAATGTGCTTAGTCGGGACTTACATTATGATCAGTAAGTTCTTTTATAAATAATTAATTTTATTACTAATTATCGAATTATAATCAAAATACTACGCTTATAATTATAATATTTTATTCAATCTGTAGGGCTTACCAAAGCAAAGTGCGCTGCTAATTAAGATTTTCGTTTTCTTGTTGCAATCTTGAGATATAATTTAATAATGAACATTTTCTGCGGTTTTTGACGTAGAGACTACCCCTATAATTTGTGGAAATAATAAAGCAAGCGAAGCGAGCGTCTCCCTTTGACTCTTATGGCACTTCGTTCTGTTTTATTTTATTTTTTTCTTTTTTTTAGTCTGTTGATAGCGGTCGAACGGAAAGTCCGATCAACTTGAAATTTGGACCATCCACAAGCCTCGACGTGGATTGAAGGTGTAAAGTTTTGAGGCAAAATTGTTCGAAAAGTTACAAAGTTACACCATAGTTACTGCAAAATATTTTTCTGAAACAATATGGTGGCAACATGTGAGATAGCCATATTTTTCTAAAGCTTTTTCCGGTTAGGAACATGTTCATTTTATGGCGATCTGATAAATATTGGCAAAGTCACACAAAAGTTACTCGAAAATATTTTTCTGAAACACAGTAACAGCAAAATGTGAGGTTGCTATCTTGTAGTACAATTTCGTCCGGTCACGACTATACTAATGTAAACGCAATCCGATACGTATTAGAGGCAGAAATTACATTTCTATTGCTGTCAATAACTGTTAGTAACGGTGGCGGACCGCGGCGAATACACTAGACAAAATGGCAACGAAAATTCTTAGCAACGCACATTGCACTGCATTCAACAATGTCGGGAAGTATAAAAGCTATGGAAATTAGGAAAATTTTGCAATGCACATTCTTGAATTGTTGTTAATTGTTGTTTTTATTAGCTTTGAGATCTTTTCGCCAGAACGTTCGTAGATACGGACGCGCTCGCTTATCAGCGCGTCAATAGAGCGTTTTCCTAGTTAAAATATATTAGGTTGTTTGTTTACCTCTCTCCTGGTGTGGGATTACTGCAACTCGAAGGTCCTGATGGCGCATCGTCTTTAGGCAGCCCAACGCGTCGCTTGTAGATCTATTTCATGTAACAGAAGGACACATGAGTTACGTAAATGTTGTAAGAAATCAACAACATTGTTAAGCGAGCGAAGCGATCGTCTCCACTAGACTTTTATGGCACTTCGTTCTGTTTCTTTTTTTTATGTCTGTTGATAGCGGTCGAACGGAAAGTCCGATCAACTTGAAATTTGAACCATTTACAAGCCTCGATATGAATTGAAGGTGCTTAGTTTTGAGTTGAAATCGTTTGAAAAGTTACAAAGTTACACAATAGTTACTGCAAAATATTTTTCTGAAACAAAATGGTGGCAAAATGTGAGATAGCCATTATTTTGTAAAGCTTTGTCCGGTTTCGAATATGTTCATTTTATGGCGATCTGATAAATATTGGCAAAGTTACACAAAAGTTACTCGAAAATATATTTCTGAAAGACAGTAACAGCAAAATGTGAGGTGGCTATCTTGTAGTAAATTTTTGTCCGGGCCCGACTATACTAATGTAAACGCAATCCGATACGTATTAGAGGCGGAAATTACATGTCTATTGCTGTCAATAACTGTTAGGAACGGTGGCGGACCGCGGTGAAAACACTAGACAGAATGGCAACGAAAATTCTTAGCAACGCACATTGCACTGCATTCAACACTATCGGGAAGTATAATAGCTATGGAAATTAGAAAAAATTTTGTAATGCGCATTCTTGAATAGTTGTTAATTGTTGTTTTTATTAGCTTTGAGATCTTTTCGCCAGAACGTTCGTAGATATGGACGCGCTCGCTTATCAACGCGTCAAACAGAGCGTTTTCCTAGTTAAAAGTATATTAGGTTGTTTGTTTACCTCTCTCCTGGTGTGGGATTACTGCAACTCGAAGGTCCTGATGGCGCATCGTCTTAAGGCAGCCCAACGCGTCGCTTGTAGATCTATTTCATGTAACAGAAGGACACATGAGTTACGTAAATGCTGTAAAAAATCAATAACATTGTTAAGCGAGCGAAGCGATCGTCTCCACTAGACTCTTATGGCCCTTCGTTCTGTTTTTTTTTTTTTTTTATTCCTGTTGATAGCGGTCGAACGGAGAGTCCGATCAACTTGAAATTTGGTCCATCCACAAGTCTCGATGTAGATTGAAGGTGTATAGTTTTGAGGCAAAATCGTTCGAAAAGTAAAAACGTTACACCATAGTTACTGCAAAATATTTTTCTGAAACAAAATGGTGGCAAAATGTGAGATAGCCATATTTTTTAAAAGATTTGTCCGGTTACGAATATGTTCATTTTATGGCGATTTGATAAATATTGGCAAAGTTACACAAAAGTTACTCGAAAATATATTTCTGAAACACAGTAACATCAAAATGTGAGGTCGCTATCTTATAGTATATTTTCGTACGGTCACGAATATACTAATTTAAAAGCGATCTGATACGTATTGGAGGCATAAATTACATTTCTTTTGCTGTCAAAAACTGTTAGTAACGCAGGCGGACCGTGTTAAAAACATGACGACGAAAATTCTTAGCAACGCACATTGCACTGCATTCAACAATATCGGGAAGTATAATAGCTATGGAAATTAGAAAAAATTTTGTAATGCGCATTCTTGAATAGTTGTTAATTGTTGTTTTTATTAGCTTTGAGATCTTTTCGCCAGAACGTTCGTAAATATGGACGCACTCGCTTATCAACGCGTCAACAGAGCGTTTTCCTAGTTAAAATATATTAGGTTGTTTGTTTACCTCTCTCCTGGTGTGGGATTACTGCAACTCGAAGGTCCTGATGGCGCATCGTCTTTAGGCAGCCCAACGCGTCGCTTGAAAATCTATTTCATGTAACAGAAGGACACATGAGTTACGTAAATGCTGTAAAAAATCAACAACATTTTTAAGCGAGCGAAGCGATCGTCTCCACTAGACTCTTATGGCACTTCGTTCTGTTTTTGTTTTTTTATGTCTGTTGATAGCGGTCGAACGGAAAGTCCGATCAACTTGAAATTTGGACCATTTACAAGCCTCGATATGAATTGAAGGTGTATAGTTTTGAGTTAAAATCGTTTGAAAAGTTACAAAGTTACAATATAGTTACTGCAAAATATTTTTCTAAAACAAAATGTTGGCAAAATGTGAGATAGCCATATTTTTGTAAAGCTTTGTCTGGTTACGAATATGTTCATTTTATGGCGATCTGATAAATATTGGCAAAGTTACACCAAAGTTACGCGAAAATATATTTCTGAAAGACAGTAACAGCAAAATGTGAGGTGGCTATCTTGTAGTAAATTTTCGTCCGGTCACGACTATGCTAATGTAAACGCAATCCGATACGTATTAGAGGCAGGAAATTACATTTCTATTGCTGTCAATAACTGTTAGTAACGGTGGCGGACCGCGGTGAAAACACTAGACAGAATGGCAACGAAAATTCTTAGCAACGCACATTGCACTGCATTCAACAATATCGGGAAGTATAATAGCTATGGAAATTAGAAAATATTTTGTAATGCGCATTCTTGAATAGTTGTTAATTGTTGTTTTTATTAGCTTTGAGATCTTTTCGCCAGAACGTTCGTAGATATGGACGCGCTCGCTTATCAACGCGTCAAACAAAGCGTTTTCCTAGTTAAAAGTATATTAGGTTGTTTGTTTACCTATCTCCTGGTGTGGGATTACTGCAACTCGAAGGTCCTGATGGCGCATCGTCTTTAGGCAGCCCAACGCGTCGCTTGTAGATCTATTTCATGTAACAGAAGGACACATGAGTTACGTAAATGCTGTAAGAAATCAACAACATTGATAAGCGAGCGAAGCGATCGTCTCCACTAGACTCTTATGGCACTTCGTTCTGTTTTTGTTTTTTTATGTCTGTTGATAGCGGTCGAACGGAAAGTCCGATCAACTTAAAATTTGGATTATTTACAAGCCTCGATATGAATTGAAGGTGTATAGTTTTGAGTGAAAATCGTTCGAAAAGTTACAAAGTTACACTATAGTTACTGCAAAATATTTTTCTGAAACAAAATGTTGGCAAAATGTGAGATAGCCATATTTTTGTAAAGCTTTGTCTGGTTACGAATATGTTCATTTTATGGCGATCTGATAAATATTGGCAAAGTTACACAAAAGTTACGCGAAAATATATTTCTGAAACACAGTAACAGCAAAATGTGAGGTGGCTATCTTGTAGTAAATTTTTGTCCGGTCACGACTATACTAATGTAAACGCAATCCGATACGTATTAGAGGCAGAAATTACATGTCTATTGCTGTCAATAACTGTTAGTAACGGTGGCGGACCGCGGTGAAAACACTAGACAGAATGGCAACGAAAATTCTTAGCAACGCACATTGCACTGCATTCAACAATATCGGGAAGTATAATAGCTATGGAAATTAGAAAAAATTTTGTAATGCGCATTCTTGAATAGTTGTTAATTGTTGTTTTTATTAGCTTTGAGATCTTTTCGCCAGAACGTTCGTAGATATGGACGCGCTCGCTTATCAACGCGTCAAACAGAGCGTTTTCCTAGTTAAAAGTATATTAGGTTGTTTGTTTACCTCTCTCCTGGTGTGGGATTACTGCAACTCGAAGGTCCTGATGGCGCATCGTCTTAAGGCAGCCCAACGCGTCGCTTGTAGATCTATTTCATGTAACAGAAGGACACATGAGTTACGTAAATGCTGTAAAAAATCAATAACATTGTTAAGCGAGCGAAGCGATCGTCTCCACTAGACTCTTATGGCCCTTCGTTCTGTTTTTTTTTTTTTATGTCTGTTGATAGCGGTCGAACGGAGAGTCCGATCAACTTGAAATTTGGTCCATCCACAAGTCTCGATGTAGATTGAAGGTGTATAGTTTTGAGGCAAAATCGTTCGAAAAGTAAAAACGTTACACCATAGTTACTGCAAAATATTTTTCTGAAACAAAATGGTGGCAAAATGTGAGATAGCCATATTTTTTAAAAGATTTGTCCGGTTACGAATATGTTCATTTTATGGCGATTTGATAAATATTGGCAAAGTTACACAAAAGTTACTCGAAAATATATTTCTGAAACACAGTAACATCAAAATGTGAGGTCGCTATCTTATAGTATATTTTCGTACGGTCACGAATATACTAATTTAAAAGCGATCTGATACGTATTGGAGGCATAAATTACATTTCTTTTGCTGTCAAAAACTGTTAGTAACGCAGGCGGACCGTGTTAAAAACATGACGACGAAAATTCTTAGCAACGCACATTGCACTGCATTCAACAATATCGGGAAGTATAATAGCTATGGAAATTAGAAAAAATTTTGTAATGCGCATTCTTGAATAGTTGTTAATTGTTGTTTTTATTAGCTTTGAGATCTTTTCACCAGAACGTTCGTAAATATGGACGCACTCGCTTATCAACGCGTCAACAGAGCGTTTTCCTAGTTAAAATATATTAGGTTGTTTGTTTACCTCTCTCCTGGTGTGGGATTACTGCAACTCGAAGGTCCTGATGGCGCATCGTCTTTAGGCAGCCCAACGCGTCGCTTGAAAATCTAATTCATGTAACAGAAGGACACATGAGTTACGTAAATGCTGTAAAAAATCAACAACATTTTTAAGCGAGCGAAGCGATCGTCTCCACTAGACTCTTATGGCACTTCGTTCTGTTTTTGTTTTTTTATGTCTGTTGATAGCGGTCGAACGGAAAGTCCGATCAACTTGAAATTTGGACCATTTACAAGCCTCGATATGAATTGAAGGTGTATAGTTTTGAGTTAAAATCGTTTGAAAAGTTACAAAGTTACAATATAGTTACTGCAAAATATTTTTCTAAAACAAAATGTTGGCAAAATGTGAGATAGCCATATTTTTGTAAAGCTTTGTCTGGTTACGAATATGTTCATTTTATGGCGATCTGATAAATATTGGCAAAGTTACACCAAAGTTACGCGAAAATATATTTCTGAAAGACAGTAACAGCAAAATGTGAGGTGGCTATCTTGTAGTAAATTTTCGTCCGGTCACGACTATGCTAATGTAAACGCAATCCGATACGTATTAGAGGCAGGAAATTACATTTCTATTGCTGTCAATAACTGTTAGTAACGGTGGCGGACCGCGGTGAAAACACTAGACAGAATGGCAACGAAAATTCTTAGCAACGCACATTGCACTGCATTCAACAATATCGGGAAGTATAATAGCTATGGAAATTAGAAAATATTTTGTAATGCGCATTCTTGAATAGTTGTTAATTGTTGTTTTTATTAGCTTTGAGATCTTTTCGCCAGAACGTTCGTAGATATGGACGCGCTCGCTTATCAACGCGTCAAACAAAGCGTTTTCCTAGTTAAAAGTATATTAGGTTGTTTGTTTACCTCTCTCCTGGTGTGGGATTACTGCAACTCGAAGGTCCTGATGGCGCATCGTCTTTAGGCAGCCCAACGCGTCGCTTGTAGATCTATTTCATGTAACAGAAGGACACATGAGTTACGTAAATGCTGTAAGAAATCAACAACATTGATAAGCGAGCGAAGCGATCGTCTCCACTAGACTCTTATGGCACTTCGTTCTGTTTTTGTTTTTTTATGTCTGTTGATAGCGGTCGAACGGAAAGTCCGATCAACTTAAAATTTGGATTATTTACAAGCCTCGATATGAATTGAAGGTGTATAGTTTTGAGTTAAAATCGTTCGAAAAGTTACAAAGTTACACTATAGTTACTGCAAAATATTTTTCTGAAACAAAATGTTGGCAAAATGTGAGATAGCCATATTTTTGTAAAGCTTTGTCTGGTTACGAATATGTTCATTTTATGGCGATCTGATAAATATTGGCAAAGTTACACAAAAGTTACGCGAAAATATATTTCTGAAACACAGTAACAGCAAAATGTGAGGTGGCTATCTTGTAGTAAATTTTTGTCCGGTCACGACTATACTAATGTAAACGCAATCCGATACGTATAAGAGGCAGAAATTACATGTCTATTGCTGTCAATAACTGTTAGTAACGGTGGCGGACCGCGGTGAAAACACTAGACAGAATGGCAACGAAAATTCTTAGCAACGCACATTGCACTGCATTCAACAATATCGGGAAGTATAATAGCTATGGAAATTAGAAAAAATTTTGTAATGCGCATTCTTGAATAGTTGTTAATTGTTGTTTTTATTAGCTTTGAGATCTTTTCGCCAGAACGTTCGTAGATATGGACGCGCTCGCTTTTCAACGCGTCAAACAGAGCGTTTTCCTAGTTAAAAGTATATTAGGTTGTTTGTTTACCTCTCTCCTGGTGTGGGATTACTGCAACTCGAAGGTCCTGATGGCGCATCGTCTTAAGGCAGCCCAACGCGTCGCTTGTAGATCTATTTCATGTAACAGAAGGACACATAAGTTACGTAAATGCTGTAAAAAATCAATAACATTGTTAAGCGAGCGAAGCGATCGTCTACACTAGACTCTTATGGCCCTTCGTTCTGTTTTTTTTTTTATGTCAGTTGATAGCGGTCGAACGGAGAGTCCGATCAACTTGAAATTTGGTCCATCCACAAGTCTCGATGTAGATTGAAGGTGTATAGTTTTGAGGCAAAATCGTTCGAAAAGTAAAAACGTTACACCATAGTTACTGCAAAATATTTTTCTGAAACAAAATGGTGGCAAAATGTGAGATAGCCATATTTTTTAAAAGATTTGTCCGGTTACGAATATGTTCATTTTATGGCGATTTGATAAATATTGGCAAAGTTACACCAAAGTTACTCGAAAATATATTTCTGAAACACAGTAACATCAAAATGTGAGGTCGCTATCTTATAGTATATTTTCGTCCGGTCACGAATATACTAATTTAAAAGCGATCTGATACGTATTGGAGGCATAAATTATATTTCTTTTGCTGTCAATAACTGTTAGTAACGGTGGCGGACCATGTTAAAAACATGACGACGAAAATTCTTAGCAACGCACATTGCACTGCATTCAACAATATCGGGAAGTATAATAGCTATGGAAATTAGAAAAAATTTTGTAATGCGCATTCTTGAATAGTTGTTAATTGTTGTTTTTATTAGCTTTGAGATCTTTTCGCCACAACGTTCGTAAATATGGACGCACTCGCTTATCAACGCGTCAACAGAGCGTTTTCCTAGTTAAAATATATTAGGTTGTTTGTTTACCGCTCTCCTGGTGTGGGATTACTGCAACTCGAAGGTCCTGATGGCGCATCGTCTTTAGGCAGACCAACGCGTCGCTTGTAGATCTATTTCATGTAACAGAAGGACACATGAGTTACGTAAATGCTGTAAAAAATCAACAACATTGTTAAGCGAGCGGAGCGATCGTCTCCACTAGACTCTTATGGCACTCCGTTCTGTTTTTGTTTTTTTATGTCTGTTGATAGCGGTCGAACGGAAAGTCCGATCAACTTAAAATTTGGACCATTTACAAGCCTCGATATGAATTGAAGGTGTATAGTTTTGAGTTAAAATCGTTCGAAAAGTTACAAAGTTACACTATAGTTACTGCAAAATATTTTTCTGAAACAAAATGTTGGCAAACTGTGAGATAGCCATATTTTTGTAAAGCTTTGTCTGGTTACGAATATGTTCATTTTATGGCGATCTGATAAATATTAGCAAAGTTACACAAAAGTTACGCGAAAATATATTTCTGAAACACGGTAACAGCAAAATGTGAGGTGGCTATCTTGTAGTAAATTTTTGTCCGGTCACGACTATACTAATGTAAACGCAATCTGATACGTATTAGAGGCAGAAATTACATGTCTATTGCTGTCAATAACTGTTAGTAACGGTGGCGGACCGCGGTGAAAACACTAGACAGAATGGCAACGAAAATTCTTAGCAACGCACATTGCACTGCATTCAACAATATCGGGAAGTATAATAGCTATGGAAATTAGAAAAAATTTTGTAATGCGCATTCTTGAATAGTTGTTAATTGTTGTTTTTATTAGCTTTGAGATCTTTTCGCCAGAACGTTCGTAAATATGTACGCACTCGCTTATCAACGCGTCAACAGAGCGTTTTCCTAGTTAAAATATATTAGGTTGTTTGTTTACCTCTCTCCTGGTGTGGGATTACTGCAACTCGAAGGTCCTGATGGCGCATCGTCTTTAGGCAGCCCAACGCGTCGCTTGTAGATCTATTTCATGTAACAGAAGGACACATGAGTTACGTAAATGCTGTAAAAAATCAATAACATTGTTAAGCGAGCGAAGCGATCGTCTCCACTAGACTCTTATAGCCCTTCGTTCTGTTTTTTTTTTTTTTATGTCTGTTGATAGCGGTCGAACGGAGAGTCCGATCAACTTGAAATTTGGTCCATCCACATGTCTCGATGTAGATTGAAGGTGTATAGTTTTGGGGCAAAATCGTTCGAAAAGTAAAAACGTTACACCATAGTTACTGCAAAATATTTTTCTGAAACAAAATGGTGGCAAAATGTGAGATAGCCATATTTTTTAAAAGATTTGTCCGGTTACGAATATGTTCATTTAATGGCGATTTGATAAATATTGGCAAAGTTACACAAAAGTTACTCGAAAATATATTTCTGAAACACAGTAACATCAAAATGTGAGGTCGCTATCTTATAGTATATTTTCGTCCGGTCACGAATATACTAATTTAAAAGCGATCCGATACGTATTGGAGGCATAAATTACATTTCTTTTGCTGTCAATAACTGTTAGTAACGGTGGCGGACCGTGTTAAAAACATGACGACGAAAATTCTTAGCAACGCACATTGCACTGCATTCAACAATATCGGGAAGTATAATAGCTATGGAAATTAGAAAAAATTTTGTAATGCGCATTCTTGAATAGTTGTTAATTGTTGTTTTTATTAGCTTTGAGATCTTTTCGCCAGAACGTTCGTAAATATGGACGCACTCGCTTATCAACGCGTCAACAGAGCGTTTTCCTAGTTAAAATATATTAGGTTGTTTGTTTACCTCTCTCCTGGTGTGGGATTACTGCAACTCGAAGGTCCTGATGGCGCATCGTCTTTAGGCAGCCCAACGCGTCGCTTGTAGATCTATTTCATGTAACAGAAGGACACATGAGTTACGTAAATGCTGTAAAAAATCAACAACATTGTTAAGCGAGCGAAGCGATCGTCTCCACTAGACTCTTATGGCACTTCGTTCTGTTTTTGTTTTTTTATGTCTGTTGATAGCGGTCGAACGGAAAGTCCGATCAACTTGAAATTTGGACCATTTACAAGCCTCGATATGAATTGAAGGTGTATAGTTTTGAGTAAAAATCGTTTGTAAAGTTACAAAGTTACAATATAGTTACTGCAAAATATTTTTCTAAAACAAAATGTTGGCAAAATGTGAGATAGCCATATTTTTGTAAAGCTTTGTAAGGTTACGAATATGTTCATTTTATGGCGATCTGATAAATATTGGCAAAGTTACACAAAAGTTACGCGAAAATATATTTCTGAAAGACAGTAACAGCAAAATGTGAGGTGGCTATCTTGTAGTAAATTTTCGTCCGGTCACGACTATGCTAATGTAAACGCAATCCGATACGTATTAGAGGCAGGAAATCACATTTCTATTGCTGTCAATAACTGTTAGTAACGTTGGCGGACCGCGGTGAAAACACTAGACAGAATGGCAACGAAAATTCTTAGCAACGCACATTGCACTGCATTCAACAATATCGGGAAGTATAATAGCTATGGAAATTAGAAAAACTTTTGTAATGCGCATTCTTGAATAGTTGTTAATTGTTGTTTTTATTAGCTTTGAGATCTTTTCGCCAGAACGTTCGTAAATTTGGACGCACTCGCTTATCAACGCGTCAACAGAGCGTTTTCCTAGTTAAAATTTATTAGGTTGTTTGTTTACCTCTCTCCTGGTGTGGGATTACTGCAACTCGAAGGTCCTGATGGCGCATCGTCTTTAGGCAGCCCAACGCGTCGCTTGTAGATCTATTTCATGTAATTGAAGGACACATGAGTTACGTAAATGCTGTCTGTAAGAAATCAACAACATTGTTAAGCGAGCGAAGCGATCGTCTCCACTAGACTCTTATGGCACTTCGTTCTGTTTTTGTTTTTTTATGTCTGTTGATAGCGGTCGAACGGAAAGCCCGATCAACTTGAAATTTGGACCATTTACAAGCCTCGATATGAATTGAAGGTGTATAGTTTTGAGTTAAAATCGTTGGAAAAGTTACAAAGTTACACTAGAGTATCTGCAAAATATTTTTCTGAAACAAAATGTTGGCAAAATGTGAGATAGCCATATTTTTGTAAAGCTTTGTCTGGTTACGAATATGTTCATTTTATGGCGATCTGATAAATATTGGCAAAGTAACACAAAAGTTACGCGAAAATATATTTCTGAAACACAGTAACAGCAAAATGTGAGGTGGCTATCTTGTAGTAAATTTTCGTCCGGTCACGACTATACTAATGTAAACGCAATCCGATACGTATTTGAGGCATAAATTATATTTCTTTTGCTGTCAATAACTGTTAGTAACGGTGGCGGACCGTGTTAAAAACATGACGACGAAAATTCTTAGCAACGCAGATTGCTCTGCATCCAACAATGTCGAGAAGTATAATAGCTATGGAAATTAGGAAAAGTTTTGCAATGCGCATTCTTGAATTGTTGTTAATTGTTGTTTTTATTAGCTTTGAGATCTTTTCGCCAGAACGTTCGTAGATATGGACGCGCTCGCTTATCAACGCGTCAAACAGAGCGTGTTCCTAGTTAAAAGTATATTAGGTTGTTTCTTTACCTCTCTCCTGGTGTGGGATTACTGCAACTCGAAGGTCCTGATGGCGCATCGTCTTTAGGCAGCCCAACGCGTCGCTTGTAGATCTATTTCATGTAACAGAAGGACACATGAGTTACGTAAATGCAGTTAGAAATCAATAACATTGTTAAGCGAGCGAAGCGAGCGTCTCCACTAGACTCTTATGGCACCTCGTTCTGTTTTTTTTTTTTTTATGTCTGTTGATAGCGGTCGAACGGAAAGTCCGATCAACTTGAAATTTGGACCATTTATAAGCCTCGATGTGGATTGAAGGTGTATACTTTTGAGGCAAAATCGTTTGAAAAGTTACAAAGTTACACCATAGTTACTGCGCATCGTCTTTAGGCAGCCCAACGCGTCGCTTGTAGATCTATTTCATGGAACAGAAGAACACATTAATTACGTTAATGATGTAAGAAATCAATAACATTGAAGTAAATATAATATTACGTTTTTCCTTTACCTCTCTCCTGGTGTGGGATTACTGCAACTCGAAGGTCGTTTATGGCGCATCGTCTTGAGGCAGCCCAACGCGTCGCTCCCTCGTAGTTCTATTTCATGTAACAGAAGGACACATGAGTAACGTTAATAACTAAACAATCACTTTAAGGGCCGGTCTTACAATCTCCTAATAAGAAAGTTGTTTGTAGCAATTAAGCTATTTGTAGGATTTCATTAGTTTTGATTGGTGGTTGCCATGCCCTGCTAAAAATTCCAGTTATTTCTTGTTTGACAAAATTGAACTGGAACTGGTACTGGAAGTAACTGGATTGCATTAACAGGAAAAAAGTGGGTTATTGACCCACTCTTAACTGGAATAGACTGGTACTTGAATAAACTAAAATTTACTGGATATAGCTGGCACTGGTAATGTCTGGACTTTGTTGGAATACACATGATTTGACTGGAATGTACTGGATCTTACTTCAACTAGAAATAACGGGATACTTCTTGACATAGCTTGTCCTTGATATAACTGGACCTTACTGTATATTAATGGAACTGGATACTGCTGGACATAACTTGTACTTGATATAACTGGACCATACTGTATATTAATGGAACTGGATACTGCTGGACATAACTTCTACTTGATATAACTGGACCTAACTGTATATTAATGGAACTGGATACTGCTGGACATAACTTGTACTCGATATAACTGGACCTAACTGTATATTAATGGAACTGGATACTGCTGGACATAACTTGTACTTGATATAACTGGACCATACTGTATATTAATGGAACTGGATACTGCTGGACATAACTTCTACTTGATATAACTGGACCTAACTGTATATTAATGGAACTGGATACTGCTGGACATAACTTGTACTTGATATAACTGGACCTAACTGTATATTAATGGAACTGGATACTGCTGGACATAACTTCTACTTGATATAACTGGACCTAACTGTATATTAATGGAACTGGATATTACTGGACATAACTTGTACTTGATATAACTGGACCTTACTGTATATTAATGGAACTGGATACTGCTGGACATAACTTCCACTTGATATAACTGGACCTTACTGTATATTAATGGAACTGGATACTGCTGGACATAGCTTGTACTTGATATAACTGGACCTTACTATATATTAATGGAACTGGATACTGCTGGACATAACTTATACTTGATATAACTGGACCGTACTGTATATTAATGGAACTGGATACTGCTGGACATAACTTACACTTGATATAACTTGACCGTACTGTATATTAACCCGGTTACTTCCAGTTAGTTCCTGTGCATTGCAAAGTCCAGCTAGAACAAGTTGAATCCAGTCTCTACCTAACCCGGTTACTTCCAGTTAGTTCCAATGCATTGCAAAGTCCAGTTAGAACAAGTTGAATCCAGTCTCTACCCAGCAAACATGTCTTCACCGGCCCGGCACCAAATTGGTACTGTATGGCCGGAACCAACAGTGCCAATTTGATACCGGCCAAAGGTACCGGCCCGGCTTAAATATGTGCCGCCAGCCGGAAGGCGGCCGACACTTACTACCCGGCAGCGGCCCGGCACATAAAGGCCGGCATGCTACGGTTGGCCGGCACCAATTTGGTACTGTATTGTCACCTTCATCGAACGTTACTATTTGGCCGCCACAAGTTTGGCACCTTTCGGGCACCCAGCCAGCACATATGTGCTGGCTGGATGCCCAACTTGTGGCAGCCAAATAGTAACATTCGATCCCCTGTGATTGGGATGGTGTTTCAGGTGAAATATTTGCACCATACACCATAATTATGATATACAATTTGCAATTTATTACACAAGTGAAATACATGTTACCTCAATCAATACTTCTAGGTATGTAGGTTTAAACATCCTGCCATACCCCTACACATACAATGTACAACACATAGCGAAACAAAATAAAAACACATCATTACTCCTCGGGTTGTAAATTACCAAAAGACTAGCTAATTTAAGTGTCAGTAATATTGCGTTAAAAATTAAAACAAACAATAACAAACAAAAAACACAAAACAAACAATAAAATACAAAAGTTCTTCACATAAAATAAAAAGAAACAAGTCCTCAACAAAGCATATCACTATAGTTTAATTACTATCAGTCCAGGCCCTAGAGTTTTGTCACATAACAATAATAAATTAGGGCATAAAATAAAAATGAAAATAAACTAAACAAGTCATCGACAAAGAATATCACTATAGTTTAATTAGTATCAGTCCAGGCCCTAGAATTTTGTCGAATAGGAATAATAAATTAAGGATGCACACCGTACGATAATCGATATTATCGTTCGATATTCGATAGGCCCTATTCAATAAAATTTCAATAATTTATAATAAAAATATTATCGAATGGTTTGTTTTCTGAAAAGATACAATCTAAATACTGGCCCACAGGCCTCATAATTACGTGATAACTCTCAACAGTGTCACATCAGATGTGTCCAAGCAATGTCTATATCGTTATGGGCTCGGTTAGGCGACATACCACGGAATCTGTAAAAGATTGCTTCGCGTGTTTGTAAACATTATCGTTCGATAATGCAGTTAAATTTTGATTATCGATAATTTTTATTTCATCGTTGTGTATCCGGATCCCTAATACAGTAATAAAATTTACATACTGTTCAGTGTTCAATACTGTGGCCTCGAATACAACATACTTGATATTCGTGCATACATTACATACTACATAGAGGCGGAAGTATAATAAATTGCTTACATATCATAGACACAGATAGGACATAATGGAACAAGTACAATATTAATAACAAAATGTGAGAGAATAATCAGGAGTTAAATCACTAATGATATGCATATTGATAAAACTGAAAAGTAAGTTCTATCGACTTGAAGCTCCAGTGATTTTCACTTCATTTTTGTTTCACGCAATTTTCAAGAATGAAACACACAACGAAGATTATCTAAGTCTACATATTACGAAAATCAACAACAGCGCACAATTTCACGGGTTCGTAGTCGAGGAGGTCCATGTCATACCTATCCCCTTCTACGTCGCTGCTATGTCCGCTGGCAATTTCGTATGCATTTTGAGAATCCTCTTGTCCTTCATTCTCTAGGACTACTTCTTGTTGTTGAACAGCTGTTGTTTGCACGGTGTCCCGTTCTTGCAGCTTTTCAGACGCCCACTGGTCTTTGCTTCGACGAAGCCAATATTTAACTTCATCTTCCACCATTTCTGATGTTACATTATTGTGTCCAGCATTGCACCTTACTGCAACTAAAGAAACATACATTGAAATGAGAGCACACACATGCGCATGGAACATAAGGGCCTCAGGGGCCTGCCATAACAATACACTGTTCAGCTGGTGATTATGACATGTGGTGGTAGATTCTGAAATAAACACATTTGAGGCATAACATGAGTGTAAATATCATTCATTGACTTTTTAATAATGTAGTCATCGTACAACATCTTCGGTAATGCTTCTGTCACGGGTGGGTGAGCCAACCAGCGACTGTGGCTAATTCAAATACCTGCTCGGGCAGGGCCGGATTAGCTAAGGTTGAGTACATAGGCACAGATTTGATGGTCGCCCCCCCCCCCCCCCCCCAAATTACCAACATCACCACCACCACCATGGTAAGTTATTAGTATTTAAATACAAATGAATAGTTCATGAATTATTCACCTACCCCTCGAAATTTGCCGACGACTGGAATTACAGAGGCTGTTTTCTCGCTTTCCTCATTGCAAATTCGTCGATAATGTCCTCATATGAGATTCTGTGCAAGACGGTAGATTCTATGTACATTTTTGCGAGGGATTTGACTCTATCCTGTGCCATATTCGAACGAAGGTGTCTTTTTACCCGTGCTCACCACCTTTAGGCGTGAAAAAATTAATGATCTTGGGAATTTTTCGTTTTTTTCTTGTTTTTCTGCTGCGCGTTTTCGGCCCTGTGACCTACTAAGTTTTTATTTACACTCGCCATTATCGTTTATTTACTAAGTACCAGTAATAATCACTAACAAGAAATACACTTTATCGTTTTGCCTCTAGTCTCTAATAATAAATAATCACAAATTTTCAAGAGCACAGCACAAAATACACTCACTCACTAAGGAACATAGTATAAACACTATCGACGCACTTGACTTGTTTGCCTACGAACGTTCTGCTCACATTGCAGTCTCAACGGCTACTAAATTACTACCTGGTCAAAATGTTAAAATGGCAAGTATTGAACATTCTTGCGGACTTACGCTTGATTAGCCAGTTGTCCTGTGTATCCCAACTTTACCTGTCACAGCCCTCAATTATGATAATCCTTTTCGTCACCAGTCACTACAACAGTCTAAAAGACCCTTAGACCTAAGTATATTACAAGAACTATTCCAGGAAAACTTAATCTCGCTAACAATAACAAGTAACATTCCTATCGCTCCAAGTGAAATTCGGAAATGTTGGAACATCACAGGATGTGCGCTAATGAGGATTTTTGGGTATTCGTCATAATCAGGGGGGTAGGGACGCCGCCAGGAGTGGCGCCGGGGCGCTCGGCGCCCCTTATGGCACCCCCCTGAGCGTGGCGCCCTGGGCCCGGGCCTAGTTGGCCTATTGGGTAATACGGCCCTGTGCTCGGGTTGGCCTGGACCGTAAACACGTCATTGATTGATGACGAAAGCATCACCGAAGTTATTGTAAGACGACTTTATTATGTACTTGCCATGTATAAAATTATTACTGAGTACAGTAATACTAATCTATAAAATTTAGTTCCAAAATGAACATGAGTATAAAACCATTGACTTGTTAATAATATTACTTGCCACGTATAAAATTATTAATGAGTAGGCCTACAGTAATTAATACTAATCTAAAATTTAGTTCTTAAATGAATTTTAAAAAAAATGAGGATAGACAACCTTTTTTTTAATGGTAGAAATCACAATCGTCTCTTAGTGTTAAGTCTGGATATCTTGCAGTTGGTAGGCCTACTTGGTAGGCCTACATAATTTATAAATGATCAACGTAGAATGTCCTGTCAGATTAGGCCTATATTAAGCTCACCTTGGTTTTTTGTTGCTAGCTTCTCCACTAGACGCTGTAACATTCGGCATGAAGGCATATTGGGTACCTGAAAATGAAGAAACATTAGCCTAACCTTCATCAGGAAGCTTCTTATTAGTTAAACAACAAACTTAACTAGCGAGTCATATCCGTACATTATATTTAATAAAGTAGGCCGGACTACTAGGCCTACATATATAATTCAATAGCCTGTGCGTAGAGATGGGCAAAAAGTATCGATATATCGAAACCGATATAGATAGGCCTATATAAATATCGATTTGGTATCGATATTATTGCAGTCAGACACACGGTCAGACTGATACATCGGTTTATGGATACTTTATGAGCTGACATATCAAATCAAAATTTGGGTTGAATTGAAGTTTGAAGTTCCACCCAACTCTAAGTCAAACTATTTTATCGACTAAGCGGAAGTAAGTGCCGAGCGGCCAAAGACGAGCGAGTGTTCTCTTAAAGTTTTTTTTTCAGTAAAAGTGCTTTTAATAGAAATGTAGGTAGCCTATATATATATATATATATATATATATCGTGTCGATAGGCCTGTATCGATGCAATGCGCGGCTAAAAAGCCGATATTTTATATCGATACACCAATAAAATGTGCCGATCTCTAGACGAAGTGAGTGCACGCAGACAGTGATTTGTTTTTGGGACATAGATGAACCACCTATTTTTGGCATAGCAACGTATCGAGCATAAAAATGAGGAACACTGTCTATGCCTAAGTGGTGATAAAAAGCAAGTCAGTGATTCAATCACAGCACACCTCCAAGTTCTGAGTCTAACTTCCACAATCTCTTACGGTTGTCAAAACTCAATACTTTTTTCAATGGTACGTATTAATACGTAATTTTCAATGTTTTCTTATGTAGTTGTGAACAACTCAATACTTTTTACGACAGTAGGCCTACCAACGTAATTTTTAACGTTTTGTTATTTGTGAACGATGCAGGTTGCAACGAGGAGCGTTCTGCGGGCGGTCTCTTCAGCTCGGCCGGTAAAATAATTGACACGGCGTTGCTCACAACAAATTAGAAAACGTCAGAAATGATGCAACGTACGAAACAAGTTTTGGGTTGTTCACAACTAGGCCTACTTCAGAAAGCTGTAAGAGATGGTGGAAGTCAGAACGCAGAGGCAGGCTGTGATCATATCACTGCTTGCACTCACATCGTGTGGTATTTCTATCACCAAGTAGGCCTAGGGCCTAGCAGTAGCACTGTCTGCTTGCACTCACTTCGACTCCAAGCCAGGCCTAATTATTACGTTCAAACTACAAACAAATCGCTGAACGTAACATCTAGTAGCCTAGCCTATCAATACAACAGTAACCTTCAAACAACATATCAAAAACCTTCTGATAATCTTACTTTCGATCACATGATGAGCAAGCCAATGAAAACACCGAGTGTAAGATTAATTTTTACTAATTCTTACATACGAACGTAAGAATGGAAATAAAATAAGGTGGAATAAGGTTTGCTACCTATTTTTACATTTTACATGCATGTTTAAGGGTGGCCTACTTGCGGGCTAATTGCCGAGTTTAGCCAATGGTTTAGCCCCACCCAGAAAGTTAGGTTAGGTAGGCCCTAGGCCTACCTAGGGCCTAGCCCAAGGTTAGTTTATTGGATTAGTTACAAGTAAACCCGAAGCCTAGGTCCAACATTGTTCACTTTGCAGAATTAAAGACTGTATTTCACAAATAGGATAGGACTAGGCCTAACCTGATTGTGTTATTAAGTTCCATAGGCTCTAGGCCTACCTAGGCCTACCATGTGCAAGGCGGAGCAACTTGCACTAATCTAGGCCTACTCATGTTTTGGATATATGTATAATGTATAATATAGTACACAATTGTCTTACCTTAACGTTTTTTTGAACTTGAAGTTGCATGCAAGCAAGAAATGCAAAGCATTTTGCAGACTACTGTTCACTTCACTTCCACTTGCGTGTGGCGGTTGGCGGCCGCTGGGGAGTGGGGCTGAGGACGCTGTGCGATCTCTATGCCAACTTTTGAAATACAAAATTTGTGCTTACTTTTTCGTTTTCACTTTTCATTACATACGAAAATAAAGAACTATATTTATCGGCTTATACTATTAAATCATTATTTTTTATTAGTTTTTGTATTGTTTTTATGATTGTGTTTATATTGCTTAAAATGAAATAACTTACAAAAACCATTTTAGTGCTGGGATGTTGGTGGTAGTTTTTGAGCGGCACTTCAAATTGATTAATACCTTTATGATATTCATATTGCCATAATTAAATAAATGCACGCGTAATCACACGCGCACTATTGGTGAATTGTTGTTATACATAACAACAATTATGTATAACAACATTGGTGGTGAAATGTTTATTGGTGAATTGTTGTTATACATAACAACAATTCACCAATGATATAAATATATAAATGCCGGTACTACTTCGGTGGTTTCAATTCTATTAATCGTATATTTGTTGTAGGCCTACTTGCATATGGTTATAAACATAAGAATTAATTCTTCCCCAAGACTCTCAAATGGGGAGTTGTGTGGTCCGACAGTAATCTCACTTTGCTCCACGCACAATCGTCACATTCGGGATCACTGTCGTAGTCGTAGCCACAATCGGGTTCGTAAGAAGTATAGATTTTAGATAAGGCAAATTATTGATAGCAACCATGGGTATGTGCAATTATGCCGCGTGCTCCTAATACGCGCCTACAATTATGTCATGATCATCAATCGCAATCGTAAAAAGTATACTTATGAAACGTTTGCCAGACTACGATAGCAATAGATGATTGCCATTTTACACAGTTGAAATCTAAAATCACGGTTTGCGTGCTACGATTGCGATTCCGATTGCAACAATTTTGTGCAGGCATCAAACAATTTGTGCCAGTTTCGTTTTACCATTTCATAATCACATTGGGAACTCATTTCGGCTGGAGAAAGATGAAAAGTGCATGTTGACTAGGCCTAAAAGGGAGAATGTACTAATTACAATAACAACACACGTACACTTGTTTGATTGCACTAATAACGCAGCGCACGGCCGTTTTGTAAGATCCATTTCAAAGGATTCCTTCATTTCACCAAAATCGATATTGGTCCAGAATAGAACGAACCCGCACAATCCATAGACTAAGAAAATAAAACACAATCGGGCATTTTAAAGCACTCATTTCATATATTATTGATATTATTCAAAAGTCGATTGCAATCACATACACACGGCCTATACATGTAAAAATTGCAACTGCAACGTGCATGTGATAGGTAAATTGATAAATAAGTAGATAAATGCTGGATGTTACTCGCTTTGTGAATATATACTGTGTAACAGAGCGGAAAAGCGTGAATCATATTAACTTATAAATAAATACAAAACACCGTTTTGGTACCCTATCGATGCCAAACAGGTAGTGGGACAGCATGTAATGGGCTTGTACCAACGCGGTGCCTTCTTGGTACTGGCCATTCAACTAAGTGTTTAAAGCATAATAAATACGATACAAACTATGGTATAGTCATATTATTTATAAACACAATCAAGTATATGGATAACATTAGCAAAATGTGTTAAATCTGGCAAAAAACGAAATTGCAATTTGGTTCCAATTGGGTGACAATATGGTGCCGGCCAAAACGTCTCAATTGGCCGGCAGTGGCCGGCGCCAACTGGGCACCAAGCCGGCACTGCTCGCCCGGCGGCCGGCAGTGGCCAGCATGGCCGGCACTGGCCCGGCTGCCGGCCGCAAGGTCCGTGTTTGCTGGGTACCTCACCCAGTTACTTCCAGTTAGTTCCTGTGCATTGCAAAGTCCAGTTAGAACAAGTTGAATCCAGTCTCTACCTCACCCAGTTACTTCCAGTTAGTTCCTGTGCATTGCAAAGTCCAGTTAGAACAAGTTGAATCCAGTCTCTACCTCACCCAGTTACTTCCAGTTAGTTCCTGTGCATTGCAAAGTCCAGTTAGAACAAGTTGAATCCAGTCTCAACCTCACCCAGTTACTTCCAGTTAGTTCCGGTGCATTGCAAAGTCCAGTTTGAACAAGTTGAATCCAGTCACTACCTCACTCAGTTACTTCCAGCTAGTTCCGGTGCATTGCAAAGTCCAGTTAGAACAAGTTGAATCCAGTCTCAACCTCACCCAGTTACTTCCAGCTAGTTCCGGTGCATTGCAAAGTCCAGTTAAAACAAGTTGAATCCAGTCTCTACCTCACCCAGTTACTTCCAGCTAGTTCCGGTGCATTGCAAAGTCCAGTTAAAACAAGTTGAATCCAGTCTCTACCTCACCCAGTTACTTCCAGTTAGTTCCGGGGCATTGCAAAGTCCAGTTAAAACAAGTTGAATCCAGCCTCTACCTCACCCAGTTACTTCCAGTTAGTTCCGGTGCATTGCAAAGTCCAGTTAAAACAAGTTGAATCCAGTCTCTACCTCACCCACTTACGTCCAGTTAGTTCCGGTGCATTGCAAAGTCCAGTTAAAACAAGTTGAATCCAGTCTCTACCTCACCCAGTTACTTCCAGTTAGTTCCTGTGCATTGCAAAGTCCAGTTTGAACAAGTTGAATCCAGTCACTACCTCACTCAGTTACTTCCAGTTAGTTTCGGTGCATTGCAAAGTCCAGTTAGAACAAGTTGAATCCAGTCTCAACCTCACCCAGTTACTTCCAGTTAGTTCCGGTGCATTGCAAAGTCCAGTTAGAACAAGTTAAATCCAGTCTCTACCTCACCCAGTTACTTCCAGTTAGTTCCGGTGCATTGCAAAGTCCAGTTAGAACAAGTTAAATCCAGTCTCTACCTCACCCAGTTACTTCCAGTTAGTTCCGGTGCATTGCAAAGTCCAGTTAGAACAAGTTAAATCAAGTCTCCACCTCACCCACTTACGTCCAGTTAGTTCCGGTGCATTGCAAAGTCCAGTTAAAACAAGTTGAATCCAGTCTCTACCTCACCCAGTTACTTCCAGTTAGTTTCTGTGCATTGCAAAGTCCAGTTTGAACAAGTTGAATCCAGTCACTACCTCACTCAGTTACTTCCAGTTAGTTCCTGTGCATTGCAAAGTCCAGTTAGAACAAGTCGAATCCAGTCTCTACCTCACCCAGTTACTTCCAGTTAGTTCCGGTGCATTGCAAAGTCCAGTTAGAACAAGTTGAATCCAGTCTCTACCTCACCCAGTTACTTCCAGTTAGTTCCTGTGCATTGCAAAGTCCAGTTAGAATAAGTTGAATCCAGTCTCTACCTCACCCAGTTACTTCCAGTTAGTTCCGGTGCATTGCAAAGTCCAGTTAGAACAAGTTGAATCCAGTCACTACCTCACTCAGTTACTTCCAGTTAGTTCCTGTGCATTGCAAAGTCCAGTTTGAACAAGTTGAATCCAGTCTCAACCTCACCCAGTTACTTCCAGTTAGTTCCGGTGCATTGCAAAGTCCAGTTAGAACAAGTTGAATCCAGTCTCTACCTCACCCACTTTATACCAGGTATTTCCAATGAATTGTTTACTCCAGTAATCTCCAGTATGTTCCATTTTCCTTGCTTTATCAAATCCAGCTATGACCAGTTTATTCTGTTTAAATAAAGTTCAAGTAAAATCAAGTGTTTTCCATTGTATCATGAAAATCCTGGCAAGTCCATTCATATCCTTTTTATTCTAGTTTAACACTAGTCAACTCGTTTTGTCGAAAGTTACATCCAGCATTGTCCATTGATAACTGGAAGTGGATATGTCGTTTTCCAGTTCATGCCAGTAGAAAAGTTAACAGGATATGAGTGGAATCAACGGGAATTTTTAGCAGGGTGGAGAAAACAAGCTATTCGACGAATTAATAGTTATTGGGACATTGTAAGACTGGACCTAATTATCTGCAAAATGAGTATATTGCTTTGTCGACTGTAAGCAAACATCCGAACCAAAACTTGTACTTTATATAGGTAGTTGAAATTTTTTAAGCTGTGAAATGAATTTGGAATGTACATTAATAAAGGAAGTAAATATTAACAACATCTACGTGATTCCGTAAGAACTAGGGCTAGGATCTGTATGGGAAAGTAATTAGGGCTGCCTAACGATAAAAAAAATCATATCGATATCGCGGGAAGAAATATCGATATCGCGTCTCGATATCGAAGTTTTCAAGTGACGTACCGATATCGGCGATATCGCCACATTAAAACTTTTCTCGTCTGTTTTTAGGATTTACAGGCCAGCTAGAGGTCATTCTTTAAACAATATTACGTTAAGTAATATTTTAGCTTTGAAATGTCTAACTATGTGTGTCAATTTGTTTGTTGTACTTTTCAAATTGTAAAATATCCACACAAAACAGCGATGGTGTGGTTGCATGACGTGATACGTAATTGGTTTTTTGTATCAATTAGCTTATTAGGCACAAGTTCGATATCGCGATATGTACGATATATTAATTCTATATCGATATCGAATTATTTATCTTTTATTGATATTGTATCGAATTATCGATATCGTTGGGCACCCCTAGAAAGTATATTACTGACTGTTGATATTTTGGATAAATTGGGAGCCACACTCATTATATAATTCAGTTTTTAAACAGATTGTACCGTTCTTTATATATTCTCAACCAGTGGCGTATCCAAGGGGGTGTTATGGGGTTAAAACCCCCCCATGCCAAAAAAAAAAAAAAATACATGCGGAGAGAAGGAAGAAAAGGAGGAGGGAAGAGGAAACTACTTTTTTGATTATTGTTTAATAACATACTAAACCGTTAAATCATACCACTTTGGGCTCTTGGTCGTCAGGAAGAGCTGCCTATAGGACCTGTTGTCTTCTAACAGAACTTAATGGTAAAAAAACGTTTGTCAAAAACATTAACCAATAGGTTTTTGCATATTTATAAGCTGGCTACAAACAGAAATTAACGCAAATCAGTGCTAAAACATTCGTCAGAAACGTGTAAAATGTATAGATATTACCACAAAATACAGCACTACCAGTTACGAGGAGACTTGCCAACAATTAAAATAAAAAATATAGGAAAGATATTTATTTTTGCAGTAATTTTGTTGTTCTGTGACTGGGTTTTTAATTTTCTTTGTAGTCATTCTTGTATTCTCTTAAACGTATTTTATGACATTTTCTTATTCTGGAACGTGTTTCCAGGCGTTTAAAACGTCATAAATGAAGAAGAAAAAATTCGACTTCGGCGAATTGGCCTCCGGCGGCTGGGGCTTTCGCCCCAGACCCCTGCATGCTTGGGATGTTCAACCCCCCCCCATTGTCAATTTCTGGATACGCCACTGTTCCCAACATAAATGTTAACTGTATAGTTAAAAAACTAGATTCTAGACCAGTGGTTAAAGTGGCCATGGAGAAGTGACGGTATGCACTAATGCTGTGTAAATCAGACAAAAGTGTGTATGTGGGGGGGGGGGGGGGGGGGGAGGAAGGGGGCGCGGCCAGCCAGATTAACCCCGCAGAGATTATTTTAGGGTGTCTTGTCACGAACATGTTGAAATTACTTTGAAGAGGAGTCAACGCTTGTTTTTACGTACATTGGTGGTGAAAAAAATAAAAATGTAAACAATTTCTTTATAAAAAAAACATTGGATGAGCAAATGTAAATACCAAACCAAGTAAAACAAAAGGTTCAACATAATTCGTCAATATGTTTACAATCGATACAAATTAGTGCCAGTATGGCATACCGTTAATATTTTTAGTAACGGTATGCATACCGGCTCATACCACCCCACTTTAACCACTGTTCTAGACTAACTTTTTGGATTAAATATGTCGAATAATAGTTTTGCATCGTAGAGTAGTATTTAGAAACTTAATTGCATCATGATAAGAAAAATTGAAAATAATAAAAAAAATTGCAGACGTTTTAGAAAGAAAGCCGACATATATTAATGATATTTACCAGGATTGTTTCCAACTATTTCTTTATCGAAAAATTTACAGACAAGCTGTGTTGGAATTAAAGCGGTACTCGTGCTGTGCCACCTTAAAGAAATGACAAATATGATCAAATCTACTAAATAACATGATGTTGTTCCTAGCTCAATACACATGATATTAATGTAGGAATAGTTTTATCGCCGTAACAACAGCGCTTGTATTTTGCAACACACTCACCCCACGCTGTCTTGTCCCATGCTGACGTCACGGCGAACTAGACGCAATGTACATGCGCGCGTTCTTAGCGAGGATCTGCCTCGTGGGTAGTGAGACTTGCAGGAAGTCTCGAAGATATCCAACGACGTCGTCTGCAACTGCAGTACGAAGCAAAAGCAGAAACAACAAGCACAAAAAGTAGGTGCCCCAGCCCCCATAAACCCACACGGCTGTTAGTTCAACGGACACATGTGAGAGAGCAATGACACACCCACACGGCTGTTAGGAGCGAAAGATACATCTTCGTCATACACCAATAAAAATTTTCGTTTTTTAAATATCTCAAGATTAAAACAAAATCGAAAATCTGATAAACCACAGCGCTATGGTTTCTGCGATTTTCGATTTTATGTTTTAATCTGAAGATATAATTAAAAATTAAAAATTACTGCGGTTTTTGACGTAGAGGTATCCTTCGCTCTAAAGTACAACGGACACACGTGAGAGAGCAAACACAGACCACCACAGCTGTTAAGTACAACGGACACACGTGAGAGAGCAAAGACAGACCCACACGGCTGTTAAGTACAACGGACACACGTGAGAGAGCAAAGACAGACCCACACGGCTGTTAAGTACAACGGACACACGTAAGAGAGAAAAGACAGACCAACACGGCTGTTAAGTACAACGGACACACGTGAGAGAGCAAAGACAGACCCACACGGCTGTTAAGTACAACGGACACACGTGAGAGAGCAAAGACAGACCCACACGGCTGTTAAGTACAACGGACACACGTGAGAGAGCAATGACACCCCCCACACGGCTGTTAAGTACAACGGACACACGTGAGAGAGCAAAGACAGACCCACACGGCTGTTAAGTACAACGGACACACGTGAGAGAGCAAAGACAGACCCACACGGCTGTTAAGTACAACGGACACACGTGAGAGAGCAAAGACAGACCCACACGGCTGTTAAGTACAACGGACACACGTGAGAGAGCAAAGACAGACCCACACGGCTGTTAAGTACAACGGACACACGTGAGAGAGCAAAGACAGACCCACACGGCTGTTAAGTACAACGGACACACGTGAGAGAGCAAAGACAGACCCACACGGCTGTTAAGTACAACGGACACACGTGAGAGAGCAAAGACAGACCCACACGGCTGTTAAGTACAACGGACACACGTGAGAGAGCAAAGACAGACCCACACGGCTGTTAAGTACAACGGACACACGTGAGAGAGCAATGACACCCCCCACACGGCTGTTAAGTACAACGGACACACGTGAGAGAGCAAAGACAGACCCACACGGCTGTTAAGTACAACGGACACACGTGAGAGAGCAAAGACAGACCCACACGGCTGTTAAGTACAACGGACACACGTGAGAGAGCAAAGACAGACCCACACGGTTGTTAAGTACAACGGACACACGTGAGAGAGCAAAGACAGACCCACACGGCTGTTAAGTACAACGGACACACGTGAGAGAGCAAAGACAGACCCACACGGCTGTTAAGTACAACGGACACACGTGAGAGAGCAAAGACAGACCCACACGGCTGTTAAGTACAACGGACACACGTGAGAGAGCAAAGACAGACCCACACGGCTGTTAAGTACAACGGACACACGTGAGAGAGCAAAGACAGACCCACACGGCTGTTAAGTACAACGGACACACGTGAGAGAGCAAAGACAGACCCACACGGCTGTTAAGTACAACGGACACACGTGAGAGAGCAATGACAACCCCCACACGGCTGTTAAGTACAACGGACACACGTGAGAGAGCAAAGACAGACCCACACGGCTGTTAAGTACAACGGACACACGTGAGAGAGCAAAGACAGACCCACACGGCTGTTAAGTACAACGGACACACGTGAGAGAGCAATGACAGACCCACACGGCTGTTAAGTACAACGGACACACGTGAGAGAGCAAAGACAGACCCACACGGCTGTTAAGTACAACGGACACACGTGAGAGAGCAAAGACAGACCCACACGGCTGTTAAGTACAACGGACACACGTGAGAGAGCAAAGACAGACCCACACGGCTGTTAAGTACAACGGACACACGTGAGAGAGCAAAGACAGACCCACACGGCTGTTAAGTACAACGGACACACGTGAGAGAGCAAAGACAGACCCACACGGCTGTTAAGTACAACGGACACACGTGAGAGAGCAAAGACAGACCCACACGGCTGTTAAGTACAACGGACACACGTGAGAGAGCAATGACACCCCCCACACGGCTGTTAAGTACAACGGACACACGTGAGAGAGCAAAGACAGACCCACACGGCTGTTAAGTACAACGGACACACGTGAGAGAGCAAAGACAGACCCACACGGCTGTTAAGTACAACGGACACACGTGAGAGAGCAAAGACAGACCCACACGGCTGTTAAGTACAACGGACACACGTGAGAGAGCAAAGACAGACCCACACGGCTGTTAAGTACAACGGACACACGTGAGAGAGCAAAGACAGACCCACACGGCTGTTAAGTACAACGGACACACGTGAGAGAGCAAAGACAGACCCACACGGCTGTTAAGTACAACGGACACACGTGAGAGAGCAAAGACAGACCCACACGGCTGTTAAGTACAACGGACACACGTGAGAGAGCAAAGACAGACCCACACGGCTGTTAAGTACAACGGACACACGTGAGAGAGCAAAGACAGACCCACACGGCTGTTAAGTACAACGGACACACGTGAGAGAGCAAAGACAGACCCACACGGCTGTTAAGTACAACGGACACACGTGAGAGAGCAAAGACAGACCCACACGGCTGTTAAGTACAACGGACACACGTGAGAGAGCAAAGACAGACCCACACGGCTGTTAAGTACAACGGACACACGTGAGAGAGCAATGACACCCCCCACACGGCTGTTAAGTACAACGGACACACGTGAGAGAGCAAAGACAGACCCACACGGCTGTTAAGTACAACGGACACACGTGAGAGAGCAAAGACAGACCCACACGGCTGTTAAGTACAACGGACACACGTGAGAGAGCAAAGACAGACCCACACGGCTGTTAAGTACAACGGACACACGTGAGAGAGCAAAGACAGACCCACACGGCTGTTAAGTACAACGGACACACGTGAGAGAGCAAAGACAGACCCACACGGCTGTTAAGTACAACGGACACACGTGAGAGAGCAAAGACAGACCCACACGGCTGTTAAGTACAACGGACACACGTGAGAGAGCAAAGACAGACCCACACGGCTGTTAAGTACAACGGACACACGTGAGAGAGCAAAGACAGACCCACACGGCTGTTAAGTACAACGGACACACGTGAGAGAGCAAAGACAGACCCACCATTTGTTAAGTACATTGGACACACGTGAGAGAGCAATGATACACCCATATTACTGTTAGTACAACACCTACCCGGCGTCATGTGCTGATATCTCCAACGGGAAGTTGACACTTCTTCACCTTGCTACTTAGGGTGGCGGCCGAGTGGGAGTGAGAGGGGTGGCTGGAACTCTTGAACTCGAAGGTCTCGTGTGATGGGGCTCCCTTGTCTGGCAACCCAACCCCGCGCTCAGTAACTTGCTGTAACAGGACACTAGAGTTACAAACATGCTTGGGGGCTCCCTTGTCTGGCAGCCCAACCCCGCGCTCAGTAACTTGCTGTAACAGGACACTAGAGCTACAAACATGCTTGCGGGCTCCCTTGTCTGGCAGTCCAACCCCGCGCTCAGTAACTTGCTGTAACAGGACACTAGAGTTACAAACATGCTTGCGGGCTCCCTTGTCTGGCAGCCCAACCCCGCGCTCAGTAACTTGCTGTAACAGGACACTAGAGTTACAAACATGCTTGCGGGCTCCCTTGTCTGGCAGCCCAACCCCGCGCTCAGTAACTTGCTGTAACAGGACACTAGAGTTACAAACATGCTTGCGGGCTCCCTTGTCTGGCACCCCAACCCCGCGCTCAGTAACTTGCTGTAACAGGACACTTGAGCTACAAACATGCTTGGGGGAAATTTGTTATAATTTGTTTTATTAATAACAAAATTTTTTTAATAAATTAAATTAAAATAATCAAATATTAAATATTAAATAAATTTCAGACTTAACATTTTATACAGCGTTAATAATAAATGTGTTAGGCCCTACTTATTATTAATATGTGATACTAATGTATTTTTGACAATATGCTTTAACAAGTGAACCCCTTGGTACTTTTCGACAGGAGTAGGCTACGTGCCGGTACCAGGTACCCGTTACATCAGACCATCAGACCATCAGCCGGTACGATCAGACTAAATAGGGCATTGTGCCCTCCACTGGCCATATTTTCAATGAAATAAATAATAATCACACTATTTGTTTATTTTATTTGTATGCGACTGGTTGTGACAACCATTTGAGCTCTGTACGTCTACCGTATCCCCACCCCCCCTACCCTACCTCACCCCTACTGCCGAGATAACAGAGAAGCGGTATAGACAGAGCAGTATGCATGGTCTTGAGCTCGTAGGGTGAACAGTGTCAGCGTTAGTTCGTTGACAAGATGTATCGAAGCACTAATCGCGACGACTTATTGCGCCTAGACTAGAGAAGGACGGTCAAGTGTGTGTTTTATATATTGTTAAAATCAGTGTATAATACGATTTCATTAGATCGGTTGGTAATTCGTAACACAATGTAATCGAAGTGTATTCAGCCTGATCAGTTTAATTAAAGTGTAATCAGTGTGACAGTATAGTCAGTGTAATCAGTGTAGTTGGTGTAATCGAAGTGCAATCAGTGTGATCAGTGTTATCAGTGTCGTCAGTGTAATCGGTGTAATCAGAGTAATCAGTGTAATCAGTGTGATCTAAGAACCAAGTAGGTTACACTGTACGTCTCGCATTAACCGAGTGAGTTAATCCAGAATATCATCAATTAGCTTTAGTTATCTACCCATCATCATCGCCAATCATCGCCACATACGTTTGCATCAAGCCCCCCCCCCCCCCCCCCACCCCTCCCATACGAGATCGCCTACATGCCACCACCCATCGCCGCCTACCCCACTGGAACCATTGTTGACGCGTTGCAGGACCCGGAGGATGAGTACAAACACACAATACCATTGGGTAATATTTAATAACTTATAACTGATCCTTGTTTTTACTTCCTTCGTCAAGACCAAATATACGTGTACATAAACACACTCGTGATCACTAAATTATAGATGCTGTTAACATAATCAGGAAAATTTGTCAAGATGCCAACCTACAAAAACTTAATTAGTGAAAAAATCCCGTTTTATTTTTTAAAATTAAAACTTATTGACGGATTCATAATAATTGTTTACATTTATATCCACATTAACTACGTCGACACTGGATAAAAGTTTTGAAATTGTAACTCTAACCGACAATTTGTAAACAAATATTTAGTTTCTATTTACGGGAATTTACATTGGTTTCTTTACAGTGCTCCACTTAAATGATTCTCATTTGAGGACCATTGAAGTAAGATGCACATACTTGCATGAATAAGGGCGTGTACGAAGAAACTTTTCTTAACTTACTTTTGGAAATCCGATAACTGTAATAGAATGGCAACAATGACGTGGCATGTTTGATGACTTTTACGGCAACCATGCAAGAGTTAACAACGAACTTTGTCGACGATACAAATAGCTTTTATTATGGTTTCATTGCAGTTATTGTATGATTTAACATAATCACATTTTAGATCTAGCCTGTATCTACAGTATGCAACTTTCTATTCACAGATAAGTTTTATAGTTTGTGAATTAGAGCCTATTGAGAAGAGCACGGTTGAATGAAATTATGTGGACATCCATTGAACAATCAATTCGTGAAGGTTTTAATTTATTTAAAGAAAACTTTTTGTCGGATTTAAATAATAATTCGTGCAATTATTAGCAACATATCGAGAAATAATTTACACAAATTCTAAAGTTGTAGCTTGAACCGCCATCTTGTAAAAAAATCATATGTTTATTAAAAAGGTTATTTTTTGTTAGAGTAATATGATGTGCAAATGATTTGTTTGATTTCCTAAAAAAAATCGCTCATCTGGCAACGCAGAGTGTTTTTTTTAGTTACTTTCATTATCTACGATCGCAAGATAATGCAGTGATATACTTATGTGTGGACATGTTAAGCTGAGAGTGACGAGACGAGCGTTTGAAGCGGCTTGTGTTCCTTGTTGACATATGATAGGTCATCGCGACATTCTATTCAATCATAACATGACTGTGAGTAGGTGGATGGTTTGTAATGCTTATTTGTTGGAGAAATTAAAGCACAAGATGATATTTATTAAATTTTTCAAAGTTATATCAAACAAAGAAGGTTATTAACTTTTTTATGTACCTTTTGTGCATGAAATGTAAACAAATAATACATATATAAATAGTGTGTACGTACATAAATAAAATGACGGCTTATAACAAACAAACACTCTCATAAATGATAACATTTTTTTTTAGTTTGTTTTTGTACTTCAATAAACTATAATGGACAGTACCTGATTTACAGTATATAGATTTCTAATTTCAATTTAATTCTGCCTTGAAGGTCAAAGGTTGACATTATCAGTACAAAACTAAAATGACAGTTCATTACATCAAACAAGAAAGATCACAATTTGTTATTAAAATTTCTTATCCATTTCATAAAGAGTGTTTTCAAACTAAAGAAACTTATGAAATAATGATTAGCATGATTAACAGATCATTTTAGTGAGATTAAACTCTGCCCTACACAAAAACTTATGTCCGGGGTTCAGCCTACCGTAGGCCTACCAGTAGCTAACTTAACGAACTAAGAACCTAGCAGTGTAATGTTAAATATCTCCTAGCGAGTGTAATTATTGATGTAGTTGGTCCAGAGATATTATAAATCCATGATGGTCAAGTATAGGCCTACGTCACACAATCATGTTGGACTTACCGTCATTGAGTGTTTGACGCCTCCAAAACTTAACGAACAATAACCTAGCAGTGTAATGTTAAATATCTCCTAGCGAGTGTAATTATTGATGTAGTTTGTCCAGAGATATTATAAATCCATGATGGGCAAGTAGGCCTACGTCACACAATCATGTTGGACTTACCGTCATTGAGTGTTTGGCGCCTCCAAAACTTAACGAACAATAACCTAGCAGTGAAATGTTAAATATCTCCTAGCGATAGTGTTATTATTGATGTATTTTGTCCAGAGATACTATAAATCCTTCATTTTCAAGTATAGGCCTACATCACACAACATTGTGTGTTTGACGCCTCCAAAACTTAACGAACAATAACCTAGCAGTGAAATGTTAAATATCTCCTAGCGAGTGTTATTATTGATGTATTTTGTCCAGAGATACTATAAATCCTTCATGTTCAAGTATAGGCCTACATCACACAACATTGAGTGTTTGACGCCTCCAAAACTTAACGAACAATAACCTAGCAGTGTAATGTTTAATATCTCCTAGCGAGTGTAATTATTGGTGTATTTTGTCCAGAGATACTATAAATCCTTCATGTTCAAGTATAGGCCTACATCACACACAATCATGTTGGACTTACCGTCATTGAGTGTTTGACGCCTCCAAGTTTTACACCCCTGCGATTATTGTGTATCAGTTTTCGTCACTTTGAAGTAGAACTCTTTTCATGGATCAGAATTTATGGTTTACTGTCCATGATACGATTCTGTAACACTATTATTGCACCAAACAAATTCATCACAAGTTTACTTGAAACGACGTTGTGCAATGTACAACCTTCCAGAATGAGAAGCAAGGAGACAATATGGCGCTCAGCTGAAAACTAACGTGTAATTGCGCGGGAGTTGCTCTGATTGGTCTAATCACCTCACGTGATCTGCAACGGCCTGTTTAGATGACGTCAATGCTACCGTAATGCGAGAGTGGGAGTGAGCGGGTTTTGCGCCATGTGCGTTGAGAAGGCGGTGTCTTAATTTACCATGGGGAGAACTGCTTTATCGGCTCAGTCTTTAGAATGGCGCGCAAACCAATTAACTTGACAAGTATACCAACTACTTGAATATAGAAACATTTTTAACGCTAGCTGGTTTACCAACTTGGTGACCAACTTTATGACTATTGTATTATGGACGTGTTGTGTATGTTATTATGATTGCTATATTTAGATTTCAACATTATATTTTTAGTTAATATAGGTATAATATTTTACAACTTGTACCAACTACTTGAATATAGAAACATTTTTAACGCTAGCAGGTTTACCAACTAGGTGACCAACTTTATGACTAACGTATTAACGACGTGTTATGATTATTTTTATGATTGCTATATTTAGATTCCAACAGTATATTTCAATTTATTAGGTATTATGATATTTTACATCTTGTATTCCGTCAACAATGATATTAATTCTATGATCATTCTATGATATATTATACAGATGATAAACACTTTATGACTTTCATTCCTGAACCAGGGTTCGAACCCCCACTAACCGACCACGACCACTACGCAAAGATTTAATTGTGGAATATTAGGAAACTGATTTAAACTAGCTACTTGAACGTGATAATGTTTATTGAAGGTAAGGGGGGGGGGAGGGGGGGGGTGTACTGATGATTTATGAAGTAGGCCTATAAAATTAACAAATGAATCACAAATGTTCGTATTTTTAAACTAGAGGGAAGTCGTGTAACAGGTCACCTGAGTTACAAACATGCTTGGGGGAAATTTAAAATAATTTGTTGTAACAAAAAAATATAACAAATTAAAATAAATAAAATAAAAATAACTTAATATTAAATAAATTAAAGACTAAATATTTTATACTGCGTTAATAATGAATGTGTTAGGCCGATCTTATTTTTAATATTGTGATACTAATGTATTTTGACAATATGCTGTTAACAAGTGAAACACAAATGAAGCCGATGGTCCCCTTGGTACTTTTCAACAGGAGTAGGCTAAGTGCCGTTAGCAGGCTTCCCCTCCTCCCTTCCTCATTATCATTCATCAATCATCACTCATCAGGCTAAAGAGGGCATTGTGCCCTACACTCCGTATTTACAATGAAAGAAATAATAAACACACTATTTGTTTATTTTAGTTGTATGCGACTGGTTGTGGCAACCATTTGAGCTCTGTACGTCTACCGTATCCTTACCCCCCTTTCCCTACCTCACCCCTACTGCCGAGATAACAGAGAAGCGGTATTGACAGCGCAGTACCCATGGTCTTGAGCTGGTAGGGTGAACAGTGTCAGCGTTAGTTCGTTGACAAGATGTACCGAAGCACTAATCGCGACGACTTATTGCGCCTAGACTAGAGAAGGACGGTCAAGTGTGTGTTTTATATTTTGTTAAAATCAGTGTATAATACGATTTCATTAGATCGGTTGGTAATTCGTAACACAGTACTCAGCGTGATCAGTTTAATTGAAGTGTAATCAGTGTTATCAGTGTTGTCAGTGTGATCGAAGTGTAACTGTAACTAGTGTGATCTAAGATCCCAGTAGGTTCACTGTACGTCTCGCATTAACCGAGTGAGTAAATCCAGAATATCATCAATTAGCTTCAGTTATCTACCCATCATCATCTTCAATCATCACCCATACGTTGCAACAAGCCCCCCCCCCCCACCCCTCCCATACGAGATCGCCTTCATCGCCACCACCACAGCCACCACCCATCGCCGCCTACCCCACTGGAACCATTGTTGACGCGTTGCAGGACCCGGAGGATGAGTACAAACACACAATACCATTGGGTAATATTTAATAACTTATAACTGATCCTTGTTTTTACTTCCTTCGTCAAGGCCGTTCAAGACCCGTGTACATAAACACACTCGTGATCACTAAATTATAGATGCTGTTAACATAATCAGCAAAATTTGTCAAGATGCCAACCTACAAAAACTTAATTAGTGAAAAAATCCCGTTTTATTTTTTAAAATAAAACTTATTGACAGATTCAAAATAATTGTTTACATTTATATCCACATTAACTACGTCGACACTGGATAAAAGTTTTGAAATTGTAACTCTAACCGACAATTTGTAAACAAATATTTAGTTTCTATTTACGGGAATTTACATTGGTTTCTTTACAGTGCTCCACTTAAATGATTCTCATTTGAGGACCATTGAAGTAAGATGCACATACTTGCATGAATAAGGGCGTGTACGAAGAAACTTTTCTTAACCTACTTTTGGAAATCCGATAACTGTAATAGAATGGCAACAATGACGTGCCATGTTTGATGACTTTTACGGCAACCATGCAAGAGTTAACAACGAACTTTGTCGACAATACAAATAGCTTTTATCATGGTTTCATTTCGGTTATTGTATGATTTAACACAATCACGTTTTAGGTCTAGCCTGTATCTACAGTCTGCAACTTTCTATTCACAGATAAGTTTTATAGTTTGTTGTGAATTAGAGCCTATTGAGAAGAGCACGGTTGAATGAAATTATGTGGAAATCCATTGAACAACCAACGTGAAGGTTTTCATTTATTTAAAGAAATTTTTTTGTCGGATTTAAATAATATTTCGTGCAATTATTAGCAACATATCGAGAAATAATTTACACAAATTCTAAAGTTGTAGCTTGAACCGCCATCTTGTAAAAAAATCATATGTTTATTAAAAAGGTATTTTTTTTGTTAGAGTAATATGATATGCAAATGATTTGTTTGATTTACTAAAAAAAATCGCTCATCTGGCAACGCGAAGTGTTTTTCTTGTTACTTTCATTATCTACGATCGCAAGATAATGCAGTTATATACTTATGTGTGGACATGTTAAGCTGAGAGTGACGAGACGAGCGTTTGAAGCGGCTTGTGTTCCTTGTTGACATATGATAGGTCATCGCGACATTCTATTCAATCATAACATGACCGTGAGTAGGTGAATGGTTTGTAATGCTTATTTGTTGGAGAAATTGAAGCACAAGATGATATATTTATTAAATTTTTCAAAGTTATATCAAACAAAGAAGGTTATTAACTTTTTTATGTACCTTTTGTGCATGGAATGTAAACAAATAATACAAATATATAAACAGTGTGTACGTACATAAAGAAAATGGCGGCTTATAACAGACAAAAACTCACATAAATGATAACATTTTTCATACATCTTATGAGGAGTTTGTTTTGTTTTTAAATATAAACTATAATGGACAGTACCTGATTAACAGTAAATAGATTTCTAATTTAAATTTCTTATCAGACTATCAGTACAAAACTGAAATGACGGTTCGTAACGTCAAACAAGAAAGATCACAATTTGTTATTAAAATTTCTCATCCATTTCATAAAGAGTGTTTTCAAACTAAAGAAACTTATGAAATAATGATAAGCATGATTAACAGATCATTGTAGTGACATTTAACTCTGCCCTACACAAAAACTTATGTCCGGGGCTCAGCCTACCGTAGGCCTACCAGTAGCTAACTTAACGAACCAAGAACCGAGCAGTGTAATGTTAAATATCTCCTAGCGAGTGTAATTATTGATGTAGTTGGTCCAGAGATATTATAAATTCATGATGGTCAAGTATAGACCTACGTCACACAATCATGTTGGACTTACCGTCATTGAGTGTTTGACGCCTCCAAAACTTAACGAACAATAACCTAGCAGTGAAATGTAAAATATCTCCTAGCGAGTGTAATTATTGGTGTATTTTGTCCAGAGATACTATAAATCCTTCATGTTCAAGTATAGGCCTACACCACACACAATCATGTTGGACTTACCGTCATTGAGTGTTTGACGCCTCCAAGTTTTACACCACTGCGATTATTGTGAATCAGTTTTCGTCACTTTGAAGTAGAACTCTTTTCATGAATCAGAATTTATGGTTTACTTTCCATGATACGATTCTATAACACTATTATTGCACCAAACATATTCATCACAAGTTTACTTGAAACGACGTTGTGCAATGTACAACCTTCCAGAATGAGAAGCAAGGAGGCAATATGGCGCTCAGCTAAAAAAAAACGTGTAATTGCGCGGGAGTTGCTCTGATTGGTCTAATCACCTCACGTGGTCTGCAACGACCTGTTTAGATGACGTCAATGCTACTGTAATGCGATAGTGGTAGTGAGCGGGTTTTGCGCCATGTGCGTTGAGAAGGCGGTGTCTTAATTTACCATGGGGAGAACTGCTTTATCGGCTCAGTCTTTAGAATAGCGCGCAAACCAATTAACTTGACAGGTATACCAACTACTTGGATAAAGAAACATTTTTAACGCTAGCAGGTTTACCAACTAGGTGACCAACTTTATGACTAACGTATTAACAACGTGTTATGATTATTTTTATGATTGCTATATTTAGATTCCAACAGTATATTTCTATTTATTAGGTATTATGATATTTTACATCTTGTATTTCGTCAACAATGATATTAATTCTTTGATCTATGATATATTATACAGAAGAAAAACACTTCATGATTTCATTCCCGAACCAGGGTTCGAACCTGGAGCGGAGGAATCAACGCCTAACCGACCACGACCATTACGCCAGCTGACCTAACAGTTTTAAATGTGGAATATTAGGAAATTGATTTAAATTAGCTACTTGAACGTGATAATGTTGAGTTGGGTGAACGTGTGTGTGTGGGGGGGGGGGGGGGAGGGGGGGGGGGTAGGGCCTACTGATGATATATGAAGTAGGTCTATAAAATTAACAAATGAATCACAAATTTTCGTATTTTTTACCGAGAGTAAAGTCGAAAATCATTAGCGAAATAATTATCAGTGTCGCTTTACGCAGGCTGCAATAATAATGTTACCTAACGTCGCCCATTGCTTTCAGTTTCGGACTTCAATTTTTTACAGTTTATCAATTTCTAAAATCTTATCTGTTTGTGGAACGGTCTGACTTGGAGAGTCGTGGCATGTGACAAATAGTTACTTTATAACAATCGAAAAGCCAGCGAAGACATAATCGACATGTTCGTACGAAGTCTCGAGCAACCACTGTACTTGACCTACTTTGCCGTGGATACGAGTTTTCAGGTGACATTTTGTATGAAATGGGTTTGCCAAGTCAATGACACTTGTTTGTGTATATAAATTGTGTAGGGTAACAATATTCTGATTTAATAGTATTGACATATTGAATGCGAAGATAGTGGAAACACATCCACAATGCACACTAAACTAATCTATAATAATATAATTTTTGGTAGCAATGCTGCCCAGAGATTCCTGGCTCTCTTTAGGTGACTAAAAAAGGTATTGTTGTATTTTAATGTTTAGTGTTTTGCCTCGTTTAGAACGTTAGTATGTCTCAATCATTTCGCGTGGGAACTGATGCCCTATTTATGCCGCCATTACACGACTCAATACTTTCGTCAAACTTATTGAATTCAAGAACAAAAGCGAATCAAAAACAGCTTGGTAAAAAACTGCAACAATATAGCTTCTATTGATTGATGCTTTTTGTCATTGAATTCAATAAGTTTGATGGAAAGTATTGAACCGTGTTATGTGGGTAAACGGTTCAATGTTCCGCTCAATGTTCCTTGAATTCAAGGACAAAAAAGTTATCACATAAAGTAGAGTTATTGTTGTGTTATATATTATCTATGTATATTTTGATGCTTTTTTGTCCTTGAATTCAAGGAACATTGAACGGAACATTGAAAGGTCAGTAAGAATCCTTGGTGACGTAGTATGAGCGTCGGTAGCGTCGGTTTGCACAGGTCGTGGTGAGGCGACGCCAACTTCAGGTACCGGTAACCAAAATAGTAGATTTTTTTTTAGGTTTTTATTTTTTTACGGGTAAACAGTTTGAGATAGAATTTTTTGGTTGTGAAATTCCTTCTTATAAATTGCTCTCTGATATGTTTCGTGTTTAAAAAAAAAAAAAAAAAAAATTTTTCAAAATTCTCCGATTTTGCTATTCTGTGAGCGTTTTTGAAATTTTGGGCGCCTGTATCTCTGTTAGTATGACCCCCAGACTATTTTCGTTTTCAGGATGTCTAGATAATTAACGCAAAAAAAATTAAAAAAATACAGCAACAAATTTGAACCATCCGTATGGTTGCTACGAGCGCTTGAAAAAAAAACTTCCCCTTAGTAAACCCTTCTCAACTTTGCTGCTTCTCTGAATATGGAAGAAAAAAGACTGCAGGTATCGGGTCTCGAACCCGAGACCTTGAAAATTGTAATCGACGTCGCTACCCCGTACGCCATGCCACACGATGGAAGTTGGAGCGCTTAGACTGGTATAGATAGTACACGGCTCTCAATATATGCATGTAACCAAATATATATGGATTTAGGAAGAGAGGGTCTCATTGGATTTAAAAAATATCCAAGAATACGATCTGATGATCTGTAGTATCGTTCTGTAGTAGGGCGCACTCCTACCAACGGGGTTGTCGAGCTGTCACATTCCTTACCCACATGTTAAAACAGCTGATTTCCAAGGGGGGCTTGCAGCAGTGTACTGTAGTAGGGCACACTCCTACAAACGGGGTTGTCGAGCTGTCACATTCCTTACCCACATGTTAAAACAGCTGATTTCCAAGGGGGGTTGGCAGCAGTGTTCTGTAGTAGGGCACACTCCTACAAACGGGGTTGTCGAGCTGTCACATTTATTTATAAAGCCACATGTTAAAACAGCTGATTTCCAAGGGGGGCTGGCAGCAGTGTTCTGTAGTAGGGCACACCCCTACCAACGGGGTTGTCGAGCTGTCACATTCCTTAGCCACATGTTAAAACAGCTGAAGGGGGGTTGGCAGCAGTGTTCCGTATACAGGCGCACTCCTTCCAACTGGGTTGTTGGTACGGGGCCTTCGTGATGTCCAGGCCTGCAACTGGCTCTCGATCACCGCTGTAACGTCACGCAAGTAGGCGGATCATTGCGCGCTACACAACATCTCCCAATTTTATTTGTTTTCTCGAAATTCCCGACCGTCTGATGCATGATGCATTTAAGTACTAGACAGTATAATATCCTGCACCATCTGAAAAAAGTTTGCACTTCCCGTATAGCAAGAAATGGGATTATAATTCCTTTCAAAGTCCATTGACATTTGCATTGTCTTTGAATGGTCCATTGACGACTTATTTACGTATCCAAGAAATAGCTATTTCCGTCTGAGCTACAATATGGGTTACAAAGGTAGGTATACAGTACAGTTTGAATTAAGTCACGTCTTTACCTTATAGTCGAGACAACATGTTACATTCGAGCCGAGTTTTGTGCGGGTGTCTACAGTGTGTGTTTGTGTGGAAAAAGAAACATTTGAAACTCGTGAAGTATGTGAAGTGTTATTTATAATCATGTTCAGTGATTATTCGTGATATCGTGTCTTCAAAGTGACAATCTTGTTAATATTTTGTTTTAAAATGACGTTCTATGAATATATTTTATTCCCATAAAATAAACTCTGAGGTTCGGCGGACAAAATGCCTCGCAAATGTTGCGTGCCGGGCTGTAAATCGAACTACAGTACATCAACAGGACAAACAAGTAGTTTATAATGCTTTAAATAATTTATGTACACCAAAATCAACCAATTTACGATATTAAATTATCAGTTGTAGAATCAAACATGATATACAATAACCAATACCATCCAAATAATTAAAAAGTAAGCATGAATAATAAGAGATATAATTTACTATGATGCTATGATTCATAATAATTGGAATACAAAATAATCCAAGTTATCCACTTTATTTCATAACCACATATTTCAATTATACGCTTTTTTCGAATAAATCGTATGTAAAAAAGAAGTGTGATAAGCCTATGGGCTCAAAATTAGAAACGTCAATAGTTTACTTAGGTGCCAATTACGCAGTCAAATGATGTAAACAAAGTACAAATTCGGTACCATCCGCACCGTAACTTTATCCTTTTATTGGGACATGCATATGAGGGGGCAAAATAGTGAGTAACTTTGTTTTATAAGGCAAATACTGTGTTGCGCGCCGTATTATTGCTATGCGCGCCATACTACGGCCGCTCGCCAGTCCGCCTATGCTCGTGAAGTCACGCCAAGCAGTTGCAGGCCTGGAGCCCGATTCTCTAAATCTGTGGTAAATTTCTCACCGGTTTCTGTCGTTACGGAAGGCGAATGGATGGCTGTGATTGGGTCACAGCCTTCTCATAACGACCAAACACCTTATCGTTGACCATAGAGAATCAAGGCCCTGGAGAGTGAAGCGATATATCTAGACGGCCTTGGTTGGTAGTAGGGATGGGCAAAAGCGTGTACTTCACTAAACGTGTACACTGCTGCTTGCAAAGCCGTGTACACGTGTACACGTTCGTGGGGTCCCGCTTTCGAAAAAAAAACATGTTCTGTCTAGGCCGAAAAATTATGTTTTAAAGGGTTGTTCCCGCAAACAGTTTCAAGACGTAATCCAGTGTGTTTCATGGTTCTGACCTCGGATCACGTGTGACAAGTGACAACTGAGGAGTGAGGACGGTCGCACATCGCATGAAACCACTCGTGGGCGCCAAGCCCTCCGTGGTCGGTCGCACACAGTATAGTATTGCACGCGGCGCGTTTATTGTTTCCAGAGAAACAGTAAACGTGTACACGCATTAAAGAGTGTACACGTTTACACGTGTACACTATCCCATCCCTATTTGGTAGCAGACACTGCCTTAGTAATATGCTTCCTATGGCCCTAATAAACCTACCCAGCCGACCGGATTAGACAGTGTCTTATCTACAGATGCGATAAGCGTCCAGGTAACCAAGGAATTTGTAAATTATCTTTAATTTACCTGTTTCAATTAGATGGTAGGAACTAGGGAAGTATACAATTGAGTTGGTAGGCCTACCACTTGGACTCACACCTCTACGCCATAAGCATGAGAATACTAATAGTTCCGTCAAATTAACTTGCAAGGTGTTGTCGTCACGGATTATGTAGGCCTAATAGGGAAGTGACGCATGTGACAACTACCAACATAAATCTAGTTGCATCCCGTTCTGTTGCCTCAGGTATTGTGTGTCATGTTGTCAGACGTGGTGGGGTTGCATTCCATTCACGGTTGGTGCAGTTAATGCAGTGGACAATTACAATGCAGGTATCTGGAAATCTCGAGTTGAATACCGTTGAAATAGACCGTGTGGAGCCACCGTCTTTTCTCAGAATTTTAGGGGACACCTTGCTTCTTACGGGGTGGCCAGTGTTCATTGGGACAACTGTAGCTTGATGGCTACACTAGTAGCCAGGGAACTAGTCCCAGCAAAAATATTCGCATACCGATCTCAGGTCATTGTCTACTGCCCCTTTCAACCGCGCCAATTGAAAGAAAATCAACAGATATTCTTTCACACAGTCGTAAATGCACAGTTCGGCTTAGTCGAGTGCACAGACGGTTTGGCCACACTCACCGTACAGGTAACCAACGGAAGGTCTTAAATTAACCCCTATGGAAATGTTTAGACTAGACGGTAGGGATTAGCGAAGTAGAGAATTAAGTTGTCACCTTGGACTCGGCTGTGTCGTAAGCATCAGAATACTTTCGTATAGGGAAACATTACAACAATTATTACACTCGTGTTCCGTTTTGTTTTAGGCCTAGCGGAGATGATGTGATTTATATCGAAAACCAGTGCAGCCTTCCGAAAGGCAACTCTTGTTCCTACGAAGAGTACGCTAGTAGCGCTCTCATCAGCTACACGGACGCATACGTCAGTAATGTAACACGAAGCCAGGTAAGTCCCAAACAAGCTGTGTAATCTAGAGGGCCGTGATTAGCTCTATTTAACATAGAGATGCTATTTAACCCATTGAGCCAAGAATAGTTTTCTGGTTTTTATACCCCACGGCCCGGATTTGCAAGAGGTCTTACGTCTTTTTATGGTCTTAACTCGTAGACCGGCGTAACTTTGGACCTCCTGTAAAACCAGACCCAGGTCACACGAATAAGTTACTAATTCCTGGTAGAAACAAGGACACAATGAACATTCCAATAATATGTTTTAATGTATGTACTCAGATATTTTCCTGGATTCACAAGGGGTTCAAAGCTAGGCCGGTCTTAGAGATAAGACCAAAAAAAGACTTAAGACCTCTTGTGAATGGGAGAATGAAAGTGGATATACTAGGACAATAAGTGTAGACAACCTTTGCCATGCCCATTTTTTTTGTATATACATAGATAGCTTAAATAGATACTACTCTAGGCCTTAAGTACTCTATTACGCAATTTATAAAAGAACGGCTAAAACATATCCATATTATTTGAGTACCATAGACGTAGGGTAGGGAAACACATATCAACTCACTCTTTATTGATAGTACAATACAATCATAATAGAAAACAATAACTATATAATTATGAAATAACCAACTCACATACTCGTTTATTATTAATACAATAAAAACATAATATAAAACAATAATTGTATAATTATGAAATTACCAACTCACATACTCGTTTATTATTAATACAATACAAACATAATATAAAACAATAATTGTATAATTATGATATTACATACTCACATACTCATTTATTTACAATACAATACACACATTATAGAAAACAATAATTATTAAATTATGAAATTACCAACTCACATACTCGTTTATTCATAATACAATACACACATTATAGAACACAATAATTATAAAATTATGAAATTACCAACTCACATACTCGTTTATTATTAATACAATACAAACATAATATAAAACAATAATTGTATAATTATGAAATTACCAACTCACATACTCGTTTATTCATAATACAATACACAGATGATAGAAAACAATAATTATAAAATTATGAAATTACCAACTCACATACTCGTTTATTATTAATACAATACAAACATAATATAAAACAATAACTGTATAATTATGAAATTACCAACTCACATACTCATTTATTCATAATACAATACACACATTATAGAAAACAATAATTAAACAATTATGAAATTACCAACTCACATACTCATTTATTGATAATACAATACAAACATAATAGAAAACAATAATTATATAATTATGAAATTACCAACTCATCATACTCATTTATGGATAATACAATACAAGCATAATAGAAAACAATAATTATATAATTATGACATTTGGTTATGAAAGTAGGTGCCAATCGGCTGGAATGGTATATAATGTGAGAAAAGGATCCAACAGCTTACCTTCGTGTAAGATGATGGATTTGCGAGTTTGAAGTACACATAAAAAACATAATACAAATATAACGATATATTTTGTATCATGTTTTTTATGTGTACTTCAAACTCGCAGATCCGTCATTGTATACCAAGGTAAGCTGTTGGATCCTTTCCTCACATTATATACAATTATGAAATTTGGCATAGACAAAATATTAACAACTAAGGTTAGATTTTATTGTAAAATAAAACAACTCATGTAGAAATACTTGGTTTTAATATCAGTACAATATGTCAACTCTGGTTAAAAAACGTACCTTCCTTCACATGTACCGGTATTTTTTATTTAATAAGAACTAGTAAATAGGCCACACTATCATTACAATTACTAACTACCTTATGAATGTACTTAATATTAATAACAGAAAGTCTAGGTGACAATTAACGATAGTTTATTTAGTTTATTTACACTACAATGTCTGCATTATAATATAAAAACAATTTTTTTTTTTTTAAATCGGCCTCCTCCATCCCCATAGCCGTCCATCTCCGCCTTTACCGCGGAGCAAAGAAAATAAGGAGCAAACTAGTTTGAGTCTAGATCGAGTCTATTTGACGGCCTGGCCAAACCTCAGATAGACATAATACAAGAGTAATGTTTTAAAACTCATTCTTTGAACTTTCTAGCACGAGTACTGAGCACATTACTATTTACTATTTCAACTCTACTTCAACTAACAACACACTCCTACTACTAACTACATCTACCACACTGCTACTACTAACTACAGCTACCACACAATAATACATAAACTACAACAACTTCAGCGTTGTGCTTTGTACACGCGCAATATTTACTCGCGAGCGAAAACATAATACGAAAATCGTGCAAATGTGCCGATCAAAACAAAAACCGCGCGTGCCAACGTTGACTGAACTAGTATTACATTTATTTACCGTTTAAAAAAAACTAATTAACTCCTTGTACAATATTTAAATTGTTTGCTCCGCCGTGTTATTGTTCTTTACATTTTGAAATGCTAAGCTTAATATTATACGTTACTTTTTCTTTCTTCATTGATGTAAAATTCGAGCCTCTTCTGCGGTGCTGTCTTCAAATCTAAAAGAAAAAAATAATGTGAACAGGGAAGGATACCTCTACGTCAAAAACCACACAAAAATTTCATTTTTAAATTATATGACAAGAATGGGCTTCGAAATCGAAAATCTGAATCAACAGCGCACTGTGGTTCTTCAAAGCATCACATAAAGTAGAGTTATTGTTGTGTTATATTATCTATGTATATTTTGATGATTTTTTGTTCTTGAATTCAAGGAACATTGAACGGAACATTGAAAGGTCAGTAATAATCCTTGGTGACGTAGTATGAGCGTCGGTAGCGTCGGTTTGCACAGGTCGTGGTGAGGCGACGCCAACTTCAGGTACCGGTAACCAAAATAGTAGATTTTTTGAGGTTTTTATTTTTTTACGGGTAAACAGTTTGAGATAGAATTTTTTGGTTGTGAAATTCCTTCTTATAAATTGCTCTCTGATATGTTTCGTGTTTAAAAAAAAAAAAAAAAAAATCTTTTCAAAATTCTCCGATTTTGCTATTCTGTGAGCGTTTTTGAAATTTTGGGCGCCTGTATCTCTGTTAGTATGACCCCCAGACTATTTTCGTTTTCAGGATGTCTAGATAATTAACGCAAAAAAAATTAAAAAAATACAGCAACAAATTTGAACCATCCGTATGGTTGCTACGAGCGCTTGAAAAAAAAACTTCCCCTTAGTAAACCCTTCTCAACTTTGCTGCTTCTCTGAATATGGAAGAAAAAAGACTGCAGGTATCGGGTCTCGAACCCGAGACCTTGAAAATTGTAATCGACGTCGCTACCCCGTACGCCATGCCACACGATGGAAGTTGGAGCGCTTAGACTGGTATAGATAGTACACGGCTCTCAATATATGCATGTAACCAAATATATATGGATTTAGGAAGAGAGGGTCTCATTGGATTTAAAAAATATCCAAGAATACGATCTGATGATCTGTAGTATCGTTCTGTAGTAGGGCGCACTCCTACCAACGGGGTTGTCGAGCTGTAACATTCATTACCCACATGTTAAAACAGCTGATTTCCAAGGGGGGTTGGCAGCAGTGTTCTGTAGTAGGGCGCACTCCTACCAACGGGGTTGTCGAGCTGTCACATTCCTTACCCACATGTTAAAACAGCTGATTTCCAAGGGGGGCTGGCAGCAGTGTTCTGTAGTAGGGCGCACTCCTACCAACGGGGTTGTCGAGCTGTCACATTCCTTACCCACATGTTAAAACAGCTGATTTCCATGGGGGGTTGGCAGCAGTGTTCTGTAGTAGGGCGCACTCCTACCAACGGGGTTGTCGAGCTGTCACATTCCTTACCCACATGTTAAAACAGCTGATTTCCAAGGGTGGCTGGCAGCAGTGTTCTGTAGTAGGGCGCAATCCTACCAACGGGGTTGTCGAGCTGTCACATTCCTTAGCCACATGTTAAAACAGCTGATTTCCAAGGGGGGTTGGCAGCAGTGTTCTGTAGTAGAGCACACTCCTACCAACGGGGGTTGTCGAGCTGTCACTTTTATTTATATACCCACATGTTAAAACAGCTGATTTCCAAGGGGGGTTGGCAGCAGTGTTCTGTAGTAGGGCGCAGTCCTACCAAGAGGGGTTGTCGAGCTGTCACATTCCTTAGCCACGAGTTAAAACAGCTGTTTTCCAAGGGGGGTTGGCAGCAGTGTTCCGTATACAGCCGCACTCCTTCCAACTGGGTTGGTAGCAGACACAGCCTTTCATGTTTTGTTTGATTTTGGATTGACAGTCTGAGTCATGTTGCTCTCACACCTGTTTAGGAGGGGTTGGACGTTTGGTCAAGGCGGTTTCACACAAAAACATAGACATAAGTACTTAAGGGGCGCTGGTACACATAGAAACGTAAGCACAAAGAGTTTATGAGAAGGCATGGCCGCATGGCACTCGTTGAAGTTCTTTGGAGGTTGCGGCCGAATACTGTACTACATAATTATTCTATATATTATTATATATGTATTATTATATATTATTATATATATATTATTATTATTATTCGGTGACGTAGGCCCCTACATGACTGTGGTAGTCATAACCTTTTAAAGTAGATGCTTCTTTGACTCAAGTTTTTCGTGCGTTGTTTTAAGGTTTAAGCATAAAGTTGAACATTGCTCAACTTTCTTATGCCTTAAAACAGAAAATTACGCGTTAAAACTATGTCTTAAAACTAGTGCATTTGTGTGAATGCCAGTACGTGTTTCCTATGATCCAACATTACGACTATGCGTTAAATCTTAAATCTTATATCTTATGTTTTTGTGTGAAACCGCCTTCAGTTATAAGTGACATGACACGCTTATTCCGCACGAGCGATTTAGGATTATGGCGTTTTCCACTGGCCGCACTGGTGCGCACTCAGTGCGAGTCGCACGTTCCACTGGTAACGATAAATTGCACTCGTGCGGGTTTCGCGTATTCCACTGGCGATCTTGCACTGACGCAGTGCACTCGAGTGCGCACTGAGCCGCACTGGCTTCGGGGGTCAGTGCGGTGTTTTCAGTGCAAATATGGCGGCAATAGACGCGGGAAAATTGTACGCGGAAATGAAACTGCCAAGTATTTTCGTCAGATAGTGAAGCTAAAATCGAACCAACATCTAAAGCAAACATAGAATCACCACTGGAAGATGTTGTTTACCACTATTCTGATATAGACGCAGTACGGCGTTATTAAGTTTGAGGTTATGTTTACCCTTTACCTAGGCTATTTCATGGAACTTTATTTCTAGTACTTCTTATGTGACCTAGTTAACGACTGTACCTTCTAGCTACAGTAACTTTAGTTAAGTTGCTTTGTTATCCTCTAAAATGCCTTTCATATCGTTTAAACATCTTGATTTCTATCACCTTTACCGCCAATTTGTTGCACTGAAGAAATAAATATGTTCCACTGGGAGTTGCACTGAGGGCAACACTGGTGCCGTGCATCACGTGACTGTGACGTTTCAGGGCGCACTCAGTGCGGCCCAGTGGAAAACGCCATTAGTCACCGGTTTCGGGTCTTCGACTTGTGCCGGTGTGCGACCTTAGAGAGTTACTATTATAAGTCCATGCTTAGAGCATGTATAGTTGGGTAACTATCTATGCTCTAAGTGTGCGACTAATTGGAGACCCCACGCGGGGGTGGCATAGCAGGTGGAGGGTTGGGATGGGTAGACAAGAATGAAATATTGTGAAGAAGACCATGAAATGGTCTTCTTCTGTTCTTTTCGATACAAGTTATTGACTGCTCTACCGGATGTGTTGCAATCCTAACTAGACGCATGCACAAGTTGAGTGTACCCGTGGAATGTGCATGTGTCAGGATTTCAACACTTTGTCGGGAGCGGGCAACGAACGGGTATCGTGAAGAACACCTGAGTCAGGTGGATTTGGTTTTGTTGAATGGACAACGGTGAGACGGGGAGAAGAGGCTTGATTGTTCGAACGAGAGGTTGGATTGTCGGAGAGGAGAGCGAGTGCGGGTAGTAGAAGGAAGACAACGAGGAATTGACCGGGGATCCGACCCCAGGGGCGAGCCAGGACCAGTGGATTGGCTGGATTGCTGTACCAGGCCGTCATAAAAGGGTAGGATGTGGATCTATTAGATTGCCTATATTACATTAAGTCGTACCCACGCACGCATACTCATGATGCAACAGTTTACGGGATGACCGAATAGGGTAGAAGAATAAGAAAATATATACGTAACCTTCGTTATTGAAATCTGTTTTTTGAATGTGTTAACCCTGCATCGATCCATGACCCTACCAACATATCGATCGTGGTCAAGATTGGGGGAAAACTGGGCCTCTTAGCTTAACATCAGCTACGCTCCCCAAGCCAATCAAGGCAACAACATCTGCCTTGGGGCTCAGTCAACCCCTTTTCTTCACATGGTGGAGGTCGCCGGTTTTGTGGGGTTGTAATACCATAGGTATAATGGATTAATGCAGGCGTGATTACCGAATTATGCTTGTAGGAACGGGTTACGCGTTTTGGTAAATGTACTGCTCGAAATTGAGTGCTCGAAATTGAGATGTTGTATTTTTGGGTCAGACACTGTTGCGAGGGTGCGTGGGTTGCGAGGTTATTATTATTGGTCAGGAGTTAGCACGTGGTGTGATGATGTGGTTACGGTGAATGTGTTATGTGCCACGTTTTTTTTGATAAGGCTATGATTTGCGTTGAAGGTGTCTTGATGTATTCGAAGGGGTGTAAAGACACGTGTGGTGTTGTAGTGAGTTGTGCATTATAGACGATGTAGGATGTAACGATGGTCTCCGTTTACACTGAAAGGGTGTGTTATACACTGAATGTAGGGGTTTACACCCTGAATGCCTCTTGGGGCCAGTGTGTGATCACCTGGAAGGTGTGGACGGGGAACGTCGGGTCGTCGGTTCGATTCCTGGATGGATGCAGCAGTGTACTTGTAGTGTATATACGTTGTGTAGTTCAACTGTTTATTCCTTCTTTAGCGTCTTGCTGTGCTAGTTTAGGGGGGCGTACGATTAGTTTATACTGTATTCTTAGCAATAGGATAGTAATTATTATTGTTATATATACGTACTAATTTGAGTGTTGTATATTGGCCCGTATTTTTTGTATACTGCTTTATTATTTAGGTACTGTAATTTTTTTTTTTATTCTGTCGGTTCATGCACTGTGGAATTGTCTGTGCCCGAGATTAGTACGTCCTAAGACGAACGGATGTGAACTTCGGACTGAAGTGATGAATCGACGTTTCTTACGTGAATTGTGCGTGTGGTTGAATGAAAGGTTATCGCCCTAGGTAGCGGGGATAATCGCGTTGTTGATGTATGAAGTGGGATGCAGTTATGGAGATAACTTTTTTTTTTCTGGTGACTTTATGGTCACAATGATTGGTTATTGGTCATACTATGTGGATGTATGAAATTGAGAAGCAGTTATGGAGATAACTTTTTTCTGGTGACTTTATGGTCACAATGATTGGTTATTGGTCATACTATGTGGATGTATGAAATTGAGATGCAGTTATTGAGGTAACTTTTATTCGGTGACTTTATGGTCACAATAATTGTTTATTGGGGTCATGTGATATGGACATATAGAATTGTTATTTGGTGACTTTATGGTCACAGTTATTGAATGTTGAGGTCGTTATGCGATTTGGTTGATTGAGAGTTTTGTTGTTATTAACTCTTATTTGGTGACTTTATGGTCACAGGTATTGAATGTTGAGGTCGTTATGCGATTTGGTTGAACGAGAGTTATTTGTTGTTATTGACTCTTATTTGGTGACTTTATGGTCACAGTTATTGAATGTTGAGGTCGTTATGCGATTTGGTTGAACGAGAGTTATTTGTTGTTATTGACTCTTATTTGGTGACTTTATGGTCACAATATTGCTGGTGTCGTTGATGGTTGATGTTTGGTGGATTTTGGTGAAAAAATTGTTATTCCTTACGAATTGTTTTTGTTTTTTAAGTGATTGCTTTGGACATGAGTGATCTCATGATTTGTGGAAATTTATTGGATCTGCTTGTTGGCAGATTTTTGTTCGTTTCTAAGATATGGAAACATGTCATGGATATTGTGCGGTGGAATGCTGACGACGACGTTTTGGGTGTTGTATGGCCGATACTTGACGTTGGTGAAAAGGGAGTACGATCTATACTACATTCACGCTAGCCTGTTTTATGCGGTTCCCTTGGTCGGATATATGTTGAGTTGGGGTGGCCACCCTGTCATGACGTATTAGATTAGGTGTTTCTGTCATCTTTGAATTGTGGAGTGTAGAGGTTACGATGGAATGTCATTGTTGGTTATATTATATTTTAGGTTATGCATTACGTTTAAGGTAGACTTATGGCCTTCAGCCTGACTGATATCCTCATGAAGACTTTGTTTAGTTAATTTATTTTTGTGCTATCGATGGCCCTTAGGTTAGGAAGTACATTTAGGGTGCGTTTGGACATTCCATCGGTACGGTTTTGCTGGAGTTCTGCGAGTGAATTTGGAATTTATTTTTATGATGGTGGCCAAGGCATCCGTGTTTCATGTTTCGTGAGATGGAGTATAGGTGATTACTCTCGATTGTCAGCGTACTTAAGTTTGTTTTGCTGTAATGCCGAAAATGTATGCTGCTATAAAATGCTGGTGGAAAGACACAACGAGGATGCATGTCTGATTTGTTTTCTGTGCATTGTTCTGTTGAGATGACGATGATCATGATGATGTTGATTTTGATTGATTTTGATGATAAGGTTGAGATGTTTACAGTTAATATATTGTTTTCAATAGTTTTGTTTTGGGTTCTGTGAATTTAAGTTACGTTTGACGGTAGGAAATACATGGTTTTAGTTGTAAAGAACGTTGTCATAGTACTTGTTAAAAAATATAATTTCGTATGAATTTGTTTTCTCGCGGTTCTGGATATTTTATTCAGTAAAATGATTTGTTTTGGGTTAAATTCCCATTACTGAACATATTAAAATTAAATAATAACTATTTGTTACTTAGTCGTTGATTGATGTTTTGGAATTATTGGTGTTCTCCGCAACTATTACCATGTGTTTCTAAATGTCAGCTGTCAGTTACGCTGTGTTTACGTTTGTTGTAACACGTGCGTAGCCTCGTGGCTCTGTCTTGCGTCAGCGGAATTCGCTGGATACGAGTGTGTAACCTTGACTGGTGACTGGCGCAAGATTGTTATATGTTACAGGCACAGTCCACTAACACGCTGACGTTTCAACTTAACGCAGTACATGCCTGCGAACCGAGCCGTCACCAGGGAATTGCCAGGGCGAGCTCACTTGTTCACCACGAGGGTTACGTTTTTCTTTTGGGTCAAGATTGACGTTCAGACAAAACAACAACAAAATGAAATTATTATAGTTTTGGTTTGTACAAAAAACTCGTTAGGTAGGACATTTTCTTTGTTTTATGTTAGTATTATAACACACAGGCAATTTTAAATATGCTCTTGTTTTTCTCTTTGGTTTTACGCCTGTGTGCAAGCTGGTTAGCGTTTTCAAGGGCGTTTGTTGCCGTTAGGATTTCTGCCCTTCAGGTGAAACTTCTAGGACGAGTTTTTGGTTTTCATTTAGGGTTTTAGCGGCCTGTAAGAGTCGGACGTAAATTGTTGCATTGTGGGTACGGTGTGTTAGGGTATTGCGTTTATAGGATAGGTTTGGTACGGTGATTGGGTTATGATACTGGTCCAGGAGGCTTGAAGATGCTGCTTGAAGACGCGAAGATCAACATGCAAGACTGAGAGTGTACGATACCTAGTTCAACTATTAACAATGAAACTACTGAAAACTGTTTGAGGATACTTATGCCCGATGGAACGGCCGAATCGATGAACATGTTGATGGATGCGAATAGACGAGGTGCCCGAAGTATGAAGAGGATTCTGCCGCAAGGAGTGCGTGGCCATTCGAACGATGAGGTCATCGTTCATTGGGGGGCCGGGCATGTGAAGAAGACCATGAAATGGTCTTCTTCTGTTCTTTTCGATACAAGTTATTGACTGCTCTACCGGATGTGTTGCAATCCTAACTAGACGCATGCACAAGTTGAGTGTACCCGTGGAATGTGCATGTGTCAGGATTTCAACACTTTGTCGGGAGCGGGCAACGAACGGGTATCGTGAAGAACACCTGAGTCAGGTGGATTTGGTTTTGTTGAATGGACAACGGTGAGACGGGGAGAAGAGGCTTGATTGTTCGAACGAGAGGTTGGATTGTCGGAGAGGAGAGCGAGTGCGGGTAGTAGAAGGAAGACAACGAGGAATTGACCGGGGATCCGACCCCAGGGGCGAGCCAGGACCAGTGGATTGGCTGGATTGCTGTACCAGGCCGTCATAAAAGGGTAGGATGTGGATCTATTAGATTGCCTATATTACATTAAGTCGTACCCACGCACGCATACTCATGATGCAACAGTTTACGGGATGACCGAATAGGGTAGAAGAATAAGAAAATATATACGTAACCTTCGTTATTGAAATCTGTTTTTTGAATGTGTTAACCCTGCATCGATCCATGACCCTACCAACATATCGATCGTGGTCAAGATTGGGGGAAAACTGGGCCTCTTAGCTTAACATCAGCTACGCTCCCCAAGCCAATCAAGGCAACAACATCTGCCTTGGGGCTCAGTCAACCCCTTTTCTTCACAATATTACAAAAAAAGTTGTTTTAGATTTCTCGTTTCTGTCATCTTGTAAGTAAACTATGTTTTGGCGCTTTCGTCCTTCATGCTTTTACAGTGAAGTAAAAATATAAGGAACTTATGAAAATAAGTTACAGTTCCTGGAAAATTGGAACTATGGCGTTCCACAGTTCCTGGTTGGAAAAAAGGAACTAAAGCGTTCCTTAGTTCCTTAAAAAGGAACTAGTTCCAAGGAACGGAACTAAAAAAATCCGTTCCTACCCAACATTGCATGTAAACACCGGCTTTGACCGAGATTGATGACTGTTTAAACTAGTAACATGTGATTAGTGAAGTTAAGGTAGACACATGGAAATACTTGACATTACGTCCGTATAACATGTTAACGCGGGTTGTGACCGAGATTGTATGATTGTGATACATTCAATAAAATAACAATAATAATAATAATAAATATAATTTAACATATTATAATGTGTGTGTGTGATTTAAAATTTTAAAATTTTCGTGCTTGAATTTTGATGACAAATCAATAAGCTACGGTTATCTCCACGTACCTTTCCCTTGCAAAATACGATAATTAAAAATATTAATATGTCATACACATATTGAAGTACATAAAAAAAAAAACTAGGGTCGGTAAAATGCTTTGTGCATCACGAGCATCACTCATTCTCTACATTGTTGCCATTTATGGCGCGTTATCGCTCCCCTCAGTGGACTGCTATGGAGCAGCAATGGCATGTAATTGTACAACTACAAGCAGAGATAAGCCATTTCTATTACAACAGTCGCATATCTATCTCGAATGTTTCACTTAAACGTATTTAGCACTGAGGTCACCCATAACTTTGGTATTTGCATAATGCATAGTAAGTTCAGTATCCAGCCTTACTCAACTCAGCCTCACCCAGCCATTATGACAAAACGTTTATTGCATGCGGACGAGGACGGCTCTGTGATAGTATAGTAGTATTTCTTTGGTGTTTTACGACGTACCGGTACTTGACAGCTTAGTCATGACGATCTATTGTACCTTGTTGGGATCGTAAGGGAATATAAATAAGGGTGGGGTTAGGGGGCGTGGGGGAGATTAGTGAGCGTTTGGATCGCGAAAAGAGCCAGCAAGTGTAATAAAAAAGTTAGAAAGTAGGAAGAAGACAAATTATGAAGGCCGCGTGAGATAAATAAAGGAATGACAAAAGAGATGCAGGAGAGCCCTTTTTACAGGCACCGGTCACCAGGGGAGGGATTCACTTGACATGATGCTATCTGCACGAGGTTAAGGAATGATTGATTTTTTATTATTTTGCTACAGTGACTCGTTCAGAACTTTTTTTATGACTGTAGATGGTAAAACATTCAATATGAATCAATAGATTGAGCTACCTTAGCGCTCTGAGCAGATGGTTCCAGATCCTAAGAGCGCTCCCCTCCAGATCCTCTCCGAAGTCCAGGTAAGAATAAAATATGGCACTATTCTTTTAAGGACCTACATTGTGCGATGCCACCCCACCCCCCTACAATATATTGACTAGGTCTACATATTAAATGGTGTTCTTCAATTTCAGCCAAGCTGTTGGATCTGTAGAAGAGCTGAAACGTGTTTGGTTTGAATATACTAAGGCCACAGATAACGAATTCGCTATTTATAGATAACTGTAGATTGTAAATTTGCTTGAAACTATTAATTGCAGTAGTTTACTGCTTTGAATTAAAAATTGAATGGGATAAGTTGAACAGAAAATTAAACCGGGTAATGGCCGTACACGGGTTGTTTTCGTTAAACTCGTCGCATTCAAATTTGTTTAAGGTTAATTAGGGAAGACTATTCCCACGATTATGGTTTCATTTCATTTCATTTCATTTATTAGCCTCTTTAAAACTCACGGTTATACATAAGTGTATAGAGGTATTTGAGTTGTCATAATTGGTTAAAATTACAAATTAGGTACTACATACATTATACATATAAATAAAATATTGCATTAATGAATTACAGTAGCTGTCATATTATATAAAAAACTTATACTTCATTTATATAAAACAAACATGATTGTTTGCAATAAACTAGGAGCATTCCTGTTACCAGAGTGTAGCTGATGTTCACTTTAAAATACACTCTAAAACTGAATAGTAATTAACACTTATTTATTAAGAGGTTTTTTAATTTACTTTTAAATAGATTAATGTTTTTTATAGTCTTTAGGTTTTCAGGAAGGTGATTGTAGAGCTTAACTCCCATGTAGCCAAGTCCCCTCTGTCTTAAGGCCAAATTGCTTTAATATACAGAGTTTATTTTTGTGTCTCGTGTTTACACTATGGACACTAGCATTTGTGTTAAATAAATGTAAGTTATTATGGACAAACACGATTACTTCAAATACATATACACATGGCATTGTCAAGATTTTGAGTTTATTGAAAAGTGGCTTGCAGCTGTCTTTGTGTTTTGCTTGTGATACTATCCTTACAGCTTTTTTTTGCATTACAAATACTTTCTGACATGGAGGAGAGTTACCCCACAGTTCAATACCATAAGACATGAGGGAATGGAAATATGAGAAGTATATGGATCTACAAGTGGTTTTTATCTACAATCATGTTGTCTTCTGAGAAGAAAACATGCTGAACTGAGCTTTGATACAAGATTTACTATATGCTGCTCCCAGTTTAGTTTATTATCTAGATGCAGACCCAGAAATTCAGTGCTATCTGATAGGTTAAGTCTTCCCATATTACTGTATCTTGGATTGGAATACCTTCGCAATAGATTGCCAGTTCTAATGGCTCTGGTTTCCCTGCATGGAGATGAATCATTTTGGTTTTCCCTTTATTAAGTTGCAACTCTTTAGCTTCAAACCACTGGTTGTTTTCGGTTAGCATATTATTTGCCGTTTCCTCTAAATGGTCCAAATTAAATCTAGCTAAAATTTCACTGATATCATCTGTAAATTGGAATGTGACCTCATCTGATACATTTGCGGGCAGATCGTTTATTAAAATCAAAAACATGATTAGACCTAAAATAGACCCTGGTGGCACACTAGTTTTGATTATTAAATAATTTGACTGAATAGCTTCCATGATATTGGAACACTCATTGACTGCTACCTGCTACTATTTCTACACATTGCTGTCTATCATTAAGATAGGCCTTGAACCATTCATGGGGAATTTCTCTTATTCCATAATAATCGAGTGTTCGTGCCACGATAATCGTGGGAATAGCCACTCCGTTTTATTGGGGGTATTAGGTATTCATCACAAATAGGAACTGAGCAGTTGCAGTAGTTTACCGCTCTAAATTCAACGTAGTTTACCGTTCTAAATTCAATGAATCGGCGCTTTAAATTTGAAGTCATTGAGAGTTGCACCGTAGTCTGTAGATGGCAGTGCGTCACCTGTTAGCTGTTAGCTCGTCGAGACGTGGGCCGTACTGTGCTGGCAGGCAGGCTGTCACTGTCATTCTGGGTGTCAAAAGAGGCGTTTCTGCGATATATATCTGAAATTACAGGATGTGAATCATTGGAAATAGAATTGTGGTGTGATCATTATTATTCAAGACAATACTTTCACGTCATCTACCTAGGAATAAATTAATATTCCCGCATCAGTTCGTGTATTAAGGTATAAATTACTGAAATAATAATTGTTTGCAGGTATGCAACTCTTGGAGATAAACATAACCTAGAAAGCTCGTTAGTCATAGGCCTATCTTTTGTTTAAGTTATGTATAGGGTAGGCCCTAGGCCTAGGCCTTAGCCTTGGACTTCTTAGGCGCAAGGCTTAGTCCTTTGGTAGGGCAAAGATATATGCCATTAAACATTACATTAGCTATATATAGGCCTACTATAGCCTAGGCCCTACACAAAATCCCCTAGTAAGTAACATGCTTATGACGACGTAGATTTAATAGGCCTATTATTATCTGGCCTCCTAGGGTCTAGGCCTAGGCTAGGCCTACTAGTAGAATTTGCTTTTTAATACGACCGTTATTTGAAAAATTAATTTCATCATCGTAAACAACTTTAAAACAAACTTGAGTCGCGTGCCAATATTCAGCGGCTGACTTCGCTTAGTTAGCGGCACCGTCTCGAAATCAATCTGCTTTTTCCGCTGGCCATATGAAGTACTCGCAAGCGAAGTCAGCGTCGATTTTTTCTGCTTACTCCGCTTGCAAGCAATTCCTTAGCCGCTGAATATTGGCACGCGGCTTTGTTCTTCTTACCACCCAGTTTTTTTGTTTAAAGTTGAGTTTGTTTAGGCCTACCTATTTCCCATAAAATTTATTTTTCTATTAACACAGCTGAAATGCTTGCACCGGAGATTGGTTCCACAAACCAGGGCCCTGAAACAAAAGTTTCGGTTCCTGTTGCTGGGACCACCAATGATAAAGCGCCATTGATATCTCGTCGGCGAGGTCATAACACTCCAACGGCTGAAGGCTATGTGGAATTTGGAAGCATAAGTCAGCCGTCGTCGGGAAGAACACTGGGAACCTTTGCAGGGGTGTTCAGTCCAGTTGCATTGTCTATGTTCAGTGCTTTGCTGTTCTTACGAGTGGGTGAGTAATGTCGTCGACCCATGCACTGTAGCATCTTTCTCTACTAATCCCACTTTAATAGGCCTACATCATCCACTGTATTTCGTTATTTGTCGCTGCATGTTGCACGGATTAGATATTTTTCCCTCTAGAAAGTAATGTTTTGAAAACATGCCCGTTCATTTCTCATGATTTTAATATTCCGCTTCATTACTTTTTTGTGCATTTTAAGCTTGTTATTGGGTATTCGTACAATATGGCACCTAGTAAGCTAATTCAATAATTATGTTATGTGTGATTTATGTTTTCCAGGTTTCATTGTAGGGAATGCTGGGCTCCTGGTGACACTTCTACAATTTGCTATTGCATATGGCATACTTATATTCACTGTAGCTTCAGTGTGTGCCATCTCAACTAATGGAGCTGTGGAAGGTGGTGGAGCATATTGTATCCTTTTCAATTGTTTATAACTACCAAAGGAAGATACATTGGCACTTTTGTCATGTGGCAAGAATGACTTGACTTCTTGTGGGACAATAGAGGGTAAACTAGGGTCTGCTAGAGCTGTCCTTGAATATGATAGGAATGCAAACAAGTTGATAACTTGATATAGGCTATCAATACTAAATTGATTTTTTTTTTGCAATAGGCCTATAATAACAGTAATAAATAATTACTTCAAAATATGTATTGGTAAAAGGCTAGTCATGCTGAGTGATCTAGAAATTTACAGTATAACACTTTTAATAAGTTTTTCAAAGTAGTGTTTACTGCTGCTAATTTTCAACTTATTAAGGGGGGGAAATTATTAAATGTGTGAAATACTTAAAGGTAGGGAAGACGACGGGTACCCGATACCCGCCCGACGAAGTCGGGTACGGGTTTGTGTTTTCTCTACCCGTTTACCCGACAAAACCCGGTTCCTGAAATTGAGAACCGCGAATTAGCTAAATGTTTTGAATTTGAACTGATTCATCTGTCATTACGTATTTTATTTTTGTGCTTGGCGGTATTTCCCTAAGAAATAGAATCGTGTCTATAAATAAACTGTCCACTTTGATAGTTTCTGTTGTTCATGCCGCCCGATTCCCTGTTCATGTAAGCCTGGCCGCGGTGCTGTTATACTACACCCCCCCCCCCCCCCACCCCCACCCCCCTTTCTCCCAACCAAAGTACACAACCATTCGACACTTCAACGGGCCGGACGGCCCGTGGCCTTGAGCTTGAGTGGCAGCTGTAACGCATTATGTTTCATCCCGCTCCGATCCTCGATCCCCCGCGCTGTTGTAACTTTCTCTTGTCATGGGTGTTCAACTTTTCATCACGAAATATAATGAAACATCCTAATCCCTGTATAGGCCTACACTATTTGTGGTGTTATTTTCGACAAGAGCGATATTGAGAGGTTGATTTGACACCCCACACGATATTTTTTGTTTTATTAGGCCTAGGCCTACGCGGGTATAGTGAACGGGTACCCGGGTCGTAAAAAAGTCGGGTTTCGTCATCCCTACTTAAAGGTAGGCTGTAGTTAAGAACTTTTTTTTTTAATAGTTATTTTTTTAATTTAACACATTGTTGTCACGATTTGGTAAACATCAGCGGAAACGCGAGCTCAAACGTGCGATTCGTTGAAGAGCTAGACCGGCTCAAAGTTGCGTGGAGTGGGGGCCCGGGGGGCCTACGTCATCGGAGCCACCCCAGCTGCAGCCACTGCGAGGCTAGCGCACGTGTTGTGGAATGACAGTTTAAAAGCATTTTATTCTTGTGGTAATAATTTGTTAGTAGGTAAACAATGAATGACGCTGAGAAACTGTAACTGATTTTGCATAATACTAAACTTATTTAATATAAAATTTAAAAACTCACCTATAAAGATATTCGAAATACTCTGGCTCGAAGCCGTCAGCTGATTTAAATCCAACATAGATTCCTGTTGCTTCTGGATACCTTTCACGTGTACAGTTTACAACGCATGATGGTATAACTTTCCTTTTCTTTTTCCCAAAAGTTGACCAGGAATTCATCCAATAAACAAATTGTTTATATGCAACGTATGGATAAGTGCTATTGGTTGCTTCGTTTATAGTGAGTAACTCATGATCAGACGCAAGCAAAGCCAATAAGTGACGTGCTGTGTTCAATGTATCTAGATTCAACACGGCGCTCTCAAAAGATACGTGTTCTGTAAAACAGTCAACACTTCCCCGGTGTTCTCTAATTACTTTACTGTCACTGCAACACACACTTGTATCATCGGACAACGTAATTACACACTCCACACAATCACACCAATCAATTGTCCCTGATCTACTTATAAGTAATTTGTTCACCGGTCTCTTATCTCGGCTTTTATCCTTTCTATCAGATCGCCGAGGTTCAAAACAATAGGGCTGTATACCGGCCATCACCCTCCGCAGACACGATTGCACTGGAGCTGGTGAAAGTTATAAGCGTTTTGAAGGGTAAACAGTTCAAAAACTTGAAAACATAGCTTGAATGGGTCATTGTGTAAAATGGCTATTGTTCAGGGAATAGCCTGAACACCCGCATACACTGTGTCCAATCCGTGTCAGTTTGATAGTTTTGTCAGTTGAAAGATATACTGCATTATTGCACTAATAAATAAGTTGCTAAGTTGACAGGTGGTAACTAAATACATAAACATGTCTATAAAACCTAACTTCCTACGTGGGTGGGGCAAGGGGCAAGGACAAAGAGAACGGGAAACGGGGTTTTGACTTTTGGGTCTATTGCGTTACGAATTTGCTTGTAACACAAGGGGCAGTTTATTTTTTCTCAGTCAAGCGAAGTGGCGCACCAAAGGGGGTGAAGTGTTGGGTAGGCTTCATGCCATAGAGTGCCCCCCTCTCCCTCCCCCTAAGAAGCTTACTATTTTAGGGAATATTAATGGTGTTTTGACTCACCTTTAGCTGTTTGAAGGGACTCGGTATTTATTAAATTGACTGAAAGTGGATGTGTAAAGTTCATCCTCGGATGGGCGTGGTATTGGTGCGATATTCTTAGGTACATCGGCGACGTAGGGGTCAAATTCGATATCAAAATTCACTTGACCACTGGTATAGACACACTTTTTCCATTAACTCTTCTCGCCAAGAATAATTTTTGTCCTTTCGGATTGATCGTTCCACGTTTTTTTTTTTTTGTCGATTTTGAATATCGGACTTCTGTACGACAAATGTCTCGACCTATGTTTAAATTGTGGTCTAATATAGCAAGCATTGCGCGAAGTACCATACCGTCGTAGGAGAAGTGCGATTTCTTGGGCAAATACTTCAATCTGACATTGTGGTATGACTCTAAACTCCCAGTATGACAGTAATGTTTGGTATGTTTCAAATCAGTCAGAAATCTATCCTCTGTAATTACTTGTCGGAGGAGCTTGTAATCGTGTGAGCTTTTCACCAGCCATTCCACTTCACGTTCGTCGTTTTCGTCAAGATCTGTCTGGGCACATTTGTGAATGTGCTTTTTTTCTTTCCAGGAGTGATTATTGCTTATGTGTTCTAAGATGGATGTAAATGATATTGATCCTTTGTCAAGGGTACAGCTTGGATACAGATCTGCTCGTTATGGCAAGGGTGTATCCCTGATTCCCCCATTTGCTCGTACAGCACAATAAGAGAGGCTTCTTTTGCCGTGCCGTCAGTCTTTACAATACCCTAGACCTTAGCACCCGGCTATTAAGAGAAATTAAACCTTTTAAGGCTAAGCTAAGGCAGACTTGTCTCGAGAGTCAAGCTCCTTAACATTTGTACATGTAAACTCCCTACCTCTACCCTCGCCAAAGTCACACACACACTTCCTCACGCACACACACACACACACACACACACACACACACACACACACACACACACACGCACATACACACTCACACTCACACCCACTCATAATCTTTGGCCTGAGTATAATGACGTGTAGGCCTACATAGCTTTTTTTTTTTTAGTTTAATGACGTGTACATAGCTTTTATTTTTTTTTTAGTTTAATTGTTAATTTTTAGGCTAATTATAATTCAACTAATCGTAAGTCTAGATTTAGTAATTAGAATTGGACTGGTGGGGAAACACCTGTGTGCCAAGGGGCTATGCTCTAATTTTTCTCACCAGCAATGTGTTTGTAACATTTAAAAAATGTAATTAACATATTGAAAATAAATAATAATAATAATAATAATAATAACTTTTCAATTAACACTTCCTCATTACCACCACATGTCATTGACGACCACCACAGGTGATTCAAAATACTTGATCTCCACATTTCCAAACCAGGCGCATTTTTTATAGACGTTTCTCAATCGTTTTTAATGTAGATGAGATCTCATAGTCGTCGTCTGTAAAGTGGATCGAACACACAATGGTATATTTACTGGGAACAAAGCTCGTCGCGATTAATTTTCTTCACCCACGCCCTATGGCGGATCGGCGATCTGTCACGATTTGAAAATTTGTGAAAACTTACTTTTTCCCATTGACGATTACAGGTTTACCTGACTGATTAGCACATTTGAAGAAACAACATGTTGTCATTTTTATGTCTGTTGTTCCATATATGCAGTCATAAGCGCGTCAGAAAAAAAAGTCACAACACTGTCACTTGCCATTCAGTCGATACGGAATAAATTAATAGTACTACACAACAATTATTTTGTATTACACGTTACACAACAACAGTTCCTACAGCGTAGTAACTTAAAGGGTCGACAGCGAGCGAGCAGTTCACCTTCATACGTCCACGCGTGCACTGAATGGGAGACATTGTTCCCGGCTTCAGACCGCGTGCCGTGAGGCGGATGGCTTCGATGACGTCACGGCCTGACAGCCTAAAACTTTGACGTGCTATATTTTAAAGAGATTTTATCCGTTTAATGTGGGGTTTTCGGCATTGTAGTTCTTTCATTGGCGTACATAATCACATACAATTAACCGTCACTACAGCCTACCTTTAATACATTAATTAACAAATCTAAACAAAGCACATTTTAAACTTATTAGCATTGGCAAGGCATGCAAAGAGAGTTATCGTGGCTCCTATTCAGGAGCCATGATAACACCAACCACACACCACAGAATCAATGTGTTCTTTGGCTTCTGAACTTCTAGACTGAACATATGCTACTCTTTATACTTGCTCACAATTGTCTTGGAAATTCAATTGTTGGCATATTCCTTAACGAGTGAAAAGTTATGATAAGCCGCACTCTAGGTCCCGAGTTTGGTGGTTCCATTGGTACCTTGTTCTTCCTGGCCAACATTGTTAGCAGTGCACTTTACATCACGGGATGTGCTGAAGGTGTGGTTGAAAACTTTGGACCATCTGGTAAGAAAGATTGCTATTCAGTATCAATTAACTTGTAATTTGCTTTTGTTTCTGGTGCTTACAGCAGAGCTTCATGTAGGCCTATATGATTTAGCCTACTGTAGACCTATATGATTATTGCAGTTCAGTATTTCAATGTAGACAGAGTTTTCCTGAATAAGTGTGGAAAATGGGATATAAATAAAAAAATGGGATTATATTTTGCATTTTCATCCAAAATAAAATAATTTCATGTACCATTTGTTTTTGTTTTTTGTAGAAATTGTATCTGATGATGCCTTAGGCAAACATTTGCAAACAAATTCTTTTCAATGAGTTTGTGACTTAATTTTATCATTGATTCCTCCCTAGTTGTTATAACCAAGTGCAGGGGCGGACTGGCATAAAAAGGCCCGGGATGCTGGGTTTCGGGGGCCCGCACGAGGTGGTGTGGTGCAGCTGGGGTCTGGGGCGAAGCCCCAGCCGCCGAAGGCAAATACGGCGAAGGCGCAAATTTTTTTTGGGTTGCATTGAATTTTATGGCCTAAAATGCGATTTTAGTGCGCGATTCACAGAGGCCACCCTACCAGTAGCAAAATAATTTCAAATATATTCAATTCATTCATTGAATATTTACAATAAATGTTACAATAAATTCAATTATAATTTCAAAATAACACTTAAATAGAGTGGGGTTAAGATTTTTTTTAGCAATATACAGAGAAGTATTTGTATCATAGGAACTTTCTGGTGGCAGCCCGGGAGCCCGGACTGCCAAAGGGCCCGGCATGCGATCGCATCCCGACATCCCTAGCCAGTCCGCGCCTGACAAATGGATTGTAAATAGATATCTATACATGCTTTTCCTCAAGAAAATAACAGGTTAATTAAGTAAAAAGTAATCCTAAATGGTTCTCTTTCTAGGGTACTTGGTTGGAGATGGTGCAGGGTTGCCAGATGGTCGTTGGTGGAGATTCCTGTACTGCTCGCTGTTGAACGTACTAAATCTGTTGGTATGTCTGATTGGGGCAGCAATGTTTGCAAAGACAAGCGTAGCCATTTTGGGCATTGTCTGTATTTGTCTGTTATCGGCTGTGGTTACCTTCATCGTTCAAGGATTCAAAGAGGTAATAGCATTAGAAGTACCTAATATATTTATTTTATAACACTTGTAAATTTGATTTTCTCTCCGTTAAATGCAGTTTAGTACGATACTGATGATAGATGATAATAAATAATTACAAAACACATACACAATTTAGGACACATCATATCACAAGGCAAAAACATCAGCGTTGTTCTCACCACAATATACTTAAAACTTGAATAAAAATTAGCGGATTATGAGCGATATTGCTTATCTACCAATGTTTCAATTCGATTGCAATTGTATTCCTAATTAAAATACTTATCAATCTTGCATACATTAAAATACGATACCAAACCCCATTAAACGAACTAAAATATAGGTTAGTTGCATCTTAAAAATATCTTTAATTTTTTACAACTTTGCAGTGTAGTTTCTGGTATTTACTATTAAGTATTTTTACAAATAAAATCTTGTTTTTTTGTCAGGTTGGTATACCGGATGCAAACGAGGTGGTTCAGAATGCCACATATCATATGAAAGGGAACTTCACAGGTTTAATGGCTTCAACGCTCGACAGCAACCTGTTCCCCGATTATGGTTTCGATTACAGCTCTGGTGGACAAGCTGTGCACTTTTCGTCTGTGTTCGGTGTGTTGTTCAGTGGAGTTACTGGTATCATGGCTGGAGCCAACATGTCAGGTCAGTTGTTTTACTAAATTACTTTGATTGATTGTTTCAAAATGCGCTCTCTCTCACACACACACACACTGCCTGGTTTCCTTTAGTCCTTATTGCCTTATTGAATGATGAACACCGGGCAATAAAAGTAAATCAAGGGTAGGCCTATAACGAAAACCTCCCTTACTTTAATAACGTGTTTTAAGCTTTTAACCAATAGACTGTGGTTTGCACATCCTAAAATTTATTCACTAGTAGATTGAATATATTTTCAAGCACAATGTTTCTAAAGTAAAAAAGCCTGCATTCAAAATGATTGCCTCCTGTTATACTTTCATCAGATCAATGTAAGCAATGAAATATGCATGTATTTTTATTTTTTACCATCCTTATTACACCAACCTACCTTCTACATTATAGAAAAGTTGAATAAATGCCTGTCTGTAGGTGAGCTGAAAGAGCCCGCTCGCAATATTCCTCGTGGAACGTTATCTGCCGTGGCGTTCACGTTCCTGGTCTACGTCGTGGTATCGCTACTAACGGCAGCCTCCTGCTCTCGATTCCTATTGCAAAACAACTTCGTGTTCATGATGCCCATCAGTCTCTGGCCGCCATTCATTGCCGTCGGGATTGTCACTGCCACATTCAGTGCCAGCCTCAGTAACCTCATCGGCTCCAGTCGCGTCTTGGAGGCACTGGCCAAAGACAATGTATTTGGTAAGCTGTTGTTGTTGTTGTTGTTGTTGTTGTTGTTTCTAGCGGTAGTGGAAACCCTTCCGCTTATTTGGTAAGTAATTGCATTGTATTGTATTAATACTAGGGATGTCATAGGGTAGGAAAATTCGGATCCGGTTCCAGACCTTCAAAGAACCGGGTTACCCGAATCCTGAAAGCCCAAATTATGTCATCTTATCTTGGTTACACCCCCCCCCCCCGAAACCACGCGGTTGAAGGTCGTTCTCTGTCCGGGTTGGGCTCTGTGCGGCCACTGCGCGCGGGAATGGCGAGGAGGGCGGGGGAGGGGAGTGTATATGGCATCACAGAACTCGCCCGCAGTAATGACAGCGCGTACTAACCAGCGACCAGCTGGCCACGCCCACAAGCAGGAATTCACTGTAGCTTCAAGGAAAGTAGCCGCAAAAACATCGTCACGTATTTTTTTTTTTTTTTTTTACAAATAATACTACCCGATAAGGATCCGGATCCTAAAAATGGATTCGGGTAATTTCTGGATCCGGGTAACCCGGGTACCCTATGACATCCCTAATTGTTACTATATGAGAAATAATTGTTTGCTTTATATTTTATAAACACAGTTTTAATGTGACTGTGATGTAATTCCTGTTTTATCTCTTTTTCAGGCCCACTGCTGAACTTCGTGTCAAGGGGTGTGTGGCGAGGAAACCCGATTGTGGCCGTATTTGTATCGTTTGTCTTTGTACAGCTTATTTTGTTGATCGGATCACTGAACACAATTGCTCAAGTCAACTCGGTGCTCTTCCTTCTGTCGTACCTGGCCACAAACTTGGCATGCCTTGGTTTGGAATTAGCATCTGCACCAAATTTCAGGTAAATAACTACTGGCTAAGAAATGAAGCAATTACTCAATTCTTCATTCGTTTCTAACACTATGTCTATGTAGGCCTACTGCAAATTATCTTGTGGTTTTGTAAGCTCTAATAATAATAATAGCAATATTTATATTTCTTGTGTTCCAATCATTAGTATTGTTATGTTTTTTATAAAATCTATAATTTGATACCAAAATAACAGCCCTAGTAATTACAATAGGTGTATTAAAAAAATTAGCATATATAGTAGTCTGCAATTCTAAGTAGGTAAGTAGGTCTAATCTGGTTAGGTGGAACAGCACAAATAATCGAACCTCGTCATTTTGCTTTGTAATTCCATCGACAAACAAATCAAGACTTTCTATCTAAGTACGTATATTCTCACTTTTTCAGTATTGTGTAGCATTCTCAAGAATGACTAAAAAAACTGTTTAAGTTTACACATTTTTGTTAAACTGCAATTATCCCACTGCAATTGCATTAAGGTTAGAATCTTTCTACTGTTCCAGCTTTATTTTCTAATGTTCCAGCTTCATACTTCTAAGCCTACTATTTTTCTTCACTTTAACTGAAGAAAAAAAAAGTTCAATACGTTGTAGGTCTAATATGTATAAATTCATTAAATTGTGATAAATTCTGATGCTTTGAAAAGTTGTTAGTGTTTCTTTGTGAAATATGAATGTGGAAATATGTTTCAGACCTTCGTTTCACTACTTCACGTGGCATACCGCTCTGGTCGGTCTATTGGGAACACTCGTGATGATGTTTGTGATCAACCCCGTGTATGCTTCATCCAGCATGGTGCTGTGTCTAGCGCTAGTGTTGATGCTTCATCTGTTCTCTCCCTCACGCAGTTCGGACTGGGGGTCCATCTCTCAAGCACTCATATTCCATCAGGTAAAGTCACGGACTTTGTTTTTTAAAGTCGATCGATGAAGTGAACTACCCATTCAATACAACAACTAAACTATTCAAATTAAATGGACATGAAAAAATACTTTTTTTTATTCTAAATTATGAATTTCAAGAATTATTACATGTGAGTAGCATTTAATACTGAACGTCTTGAAATTATATATTTTTTTTTATTAATAAAGTATATTTATAGTTTCTAATTTGAGTAGATTTGAGGTAAAATTGACACACCAGCGCAAATATCTCGAAAACGGATCACGTTCGACCATCTTTTTCAAACGTATTCATGTTAGTCATGAAGTTATCTACATTTAGGACGAAAATTTGTTACAATATATTACTTTTTGAAGGTGCTACGCAAAGTTATACGATTGAAAGTGTAGGTTTTTGTTCAGTTACAATGTATAACATAGGGAATTCCAACGCATTTCAACACTCAATAAATAAAAAACAATAGCGGTAGGTGCATATTTTTTTGTACAATATTCACAAGCTTAATCTCAACTTGCAGTACATACAATTTGAATGATTTATATTACATGTGCAGTTATCATCGATCGACTTTAAGTGTAACAGATAATCCTCAAAAGAGACTAGTTTTTACTTTTTACTAAAGAATCGACCCGTGCCGATTTAATTGACGTGATTTAACGCACACGGTTTAATTTTTCGGGTCGCTTATCAACCGCAAATCTTTCAGTTTCAAAATCTTTTTGAGAACTAATTTCTGTTGAGCTATTAACACAATTCTTTTACAGGTCCGAAAATATTTGCTACTTCTGGATTCGCGCAAAGATCACGTCAAGTTTTGGAGGCCTCAGGTGCTGCTAATGGTCGGCAATCCACGCTCTTGTGTTCCGCTGATTCATTTTATCAATGATTTGAAGAAAGGAGGTCTCTACGTCATGGGACATATTGAAGTGGGCTCAACAGACATCGAGCAGGACCCAACAATAGAGCAGTATCCTCATTGGCTTACTTTGGTCGATCGTTTAAAGGTAACATTGTTATTACAGTACAGTATTATCATTATATCATTTTCGTTATTAGCATTACAATAGATTATAAATCAATCGATATCAATTATTGAAAGTGTTACCAAGTGCTTAATCAGAAATATATGCTTCAAATGGTAATTTGACATGGAGTTATTGACAAGATAATAAATAATAAATATTGACTATTTTGTACTATTTCAACAATATTTTTGCTAAAGTAAATTAAATATTGTTTTATTGCTTTTGAAAATGATGATTTATAAGTTCCAGTTAAATTTGGTTTGAAACCACTATCAGATTATTAGGCCTATTACACAGTTTTATGGCAGGAAGGGGGGGGGGGGGGGGGATAGATGTTAAGGAAATTGTAAGAACCCCACATTTTATTGAAAAATAAATAGATTGTACTAAGTGCTATTTAGTAAAACTATATAAATTGTGTTAGCTAATTAAAGTGATAAATTATTCAATTTGAAAATTATTTTTTTTTACACACCATTAATTTTTATGCATACCACATTCTAGGTGAAGGCTTTCATTGAGCTGACTGTAGCTCAGTCTGTACGAGAAGGCTTGAAACACATGATGCGAATGTCTGGCCTTGGTGCCATGAAACCAAACACGATCGTACTAGGGTTCTACGATGACAACAATCAGCTGGACTTCCTCTCAAGGTCAGTACTGTATTGCCAGTGTTGTTATTCTTACTTTTAAACACAAGACTTGTGTGTAGTACAGTACTAAACAATAAGTGCAAGGTAAGTGTGAGATAGTCCCCACCACAAGACTAAATCAAATTGAAGTGAAATACAAAATTTGATTGGTCAGTATGTAGGCCTACACACATTTATATCAATAAAAATAAATAAGCTGGTTGCAGGGGTCGAAATTAACGCTCGCCCGCTCGCCCGAGGCTAGTAAAACTTTGCTCGGGCTAGTAAAAATCTTATTTCACTAGCCCGACGGGCGAGTACGTTTTCCAGAGCTTGCAATTGCCGTTCAAAAAATCATAATATTTCGCGCCGATCACCTTGCGAGTTTCCAGTACTTGTGGGTAAACAATAGTTCCCACTCACTCCCTAGTCCCCCATAAAAACACGTCAAACCTGGCGAATATTGTGAGTTGTGACCCAAAACTTTCATGCATAAATAATGATCGTTTTACATCAATATAACCTATTTCATTACGGTCTAGTAAAAATGGTCTCGGACTAGAGAACTATTGATGCAACTAGCCCGGAGGGCTGGTGGCCAAAAAAGTTAATTTCGACCCCTGGGTGGTTGTATAAATTTACCAAGCAAAAAATCAAATACCTACTACCTGTTACAGGCCTACATCTTAATATTTTTACTAATTGTTATTTAAATTAACAACATACTGTAGTTAAGAAGTAGGCCTACATAACTAATTTTGAACATTTTCAATAATTTTATGTAAGTATGTATAATAATATTAAAACCTGTAGCAGAATTAAATAAGTGTCTTTCTCATTCAGAAAAAAAAATGGAAAATTACACTCTTCCTAAACATTAAGTAGGGACAGGTTAGTCGAAGCCTCCTTTCATCTAGGATTTAGAAACAATTGGTTCTACTGTATATGAAGCTGCTCTATTCCTCCATCCCCAACTGTTGATCAGTTGTAAAAGAGCATGCGCTGAGAATGAATGTTGTGTTGTTACAGTGATGTCATGTTTGATGACGTTTTCCCCCTGCGAAGCCAAGAGCAACGGAAGACTGTCGACGTCCAACAGTTTGTGGGAATGATTGCAGACACACTGCTACTGAACAAGAATGTTTGTGTTTGCAGGCACTTTGAAACACTTGACAAAACACTGGTTACAAAGTAAGTGGGAATAAACGAAAAGGATGATAACATGTAACTAGGCGAGACACTTTCACGAATTAATTAGGGCTAACTAACTAATAACTAGACATTTTGAGGTAAAATTGTCTGGTTCGTTGGTTGTGTGTATGTACAGGACCCCTATTCGGTAACTTTCCCATTTCTGCCTGAAATGAAAGCAGCCGAAACGAATGCAGGCAGAAATTATTTGCCCGTTTCAGCCGTCGCCAAAGATGAACAAAATAGCAATTCTATAACAGCGCCTGAAATGTGTATGTACGCTTTGGGAGGACATCACAAGGCGACTGAGCCACCGAGGCTTTAAGCCAATCAGAAACAGACAATATCATGATTTAGAGGGCCGTGATCACTGCAACACGGCTTAAATCAAAACAAACATAACCCTACACAGTTACATGAACGCGTCTTTTACAACACAAGAAGCAACCTAGAATACCATATTTCTCTATTCTAGGAATGTCTCTATGTTCTAGGAAGCCTACAAGGTAATGCCTAGGCCTACGCCAATATCTAATTATGTCTTAACACTGAATTTATATGTATCGGCCTAGTAATACGGCAGTCCTAGTGATACAATAGGCCTAGGCTAGAGTTGTTTACGTAATATTTCTCTAATGGCGGGCGTCACTAGACCGCGGCGCCGGCTGAGATTTTCGAATAATAAAGACTGCCTCAAATGAAAAGTAAAGACGTTGTTTATTGGTGTTTTTCACTCATTATAATGGAACATAATTATTAAATGCAGTTTGCAGTACAATATCACGCGTAAACAGTTATTATCCATGCTTAATATTACGGCTGATTTCGTTTCACCAGTAAAAAAGCTACTGAAACCATATCAGGACCACGGAAATGGATTCAGGCGGAAACGGGCACCAAAAAAGTTACAAAATCGCAATTATCCGATCAACGTCGAATTCAGGCAGAAACCATATCAGGACCTGCGAAAAAAAGTTACAGAATACGGGTCCAGTAATGGAATAGTTTTAACATGGGACTAATGGTTATGTTTATGTTCAGGCGCGGTGGCATCAAATACATCGATGTTTGGCCCATCAACTTGCTATCGCCGAGTGACTCCGATCCCTTCTGTGTTTCAAGCTTGTTTATGCTCCAACTGGCATGCATCATTAACATGGTAGGTATTACGTGTACACCAGGGGATAAAAGGAAATCAAGGATATGAGTATCTTGTAAATATTCCTAACTTTTAAGACTGGTAAAGAAAGGTAACTATTACTTGTTTTGTAGGTCCCAGGTTGGAAAACTCTGTATCTACGCGTATTTCTTTGTGAAAGCTCGGCTGAACCCAACACAACTAACGAACATCGCTTGCGACAGCTGTTGCATCAACTGCGGATTGCTTCCTCCATTCAGCAGGTAAGGACTCAACTCATTAAACATGAAGGTGCCTTTTCTCCTTCTTTTTACATGTAAGTCTAAATAAGGATCTGTGGGAACCCTTGAAGGAATTATATTCAAAGAATTTTAAAAAAACTACTGTATAGGCCTAGTGTATATTATTTGTGTTTTGAAATAATCTTAATTTGGTTCTAGTCACACATTTACTTCAGATGCATAGCATTAGTAAGCATAGCGTCAATATAAAATTACAATCACAATTACAGTACAACCTTGATATAATGTCGCTGAAAGGGCTATTGATTTTCGACTTTATATCAAGCAGGACGATAGTGACAGATTAGATTTGTTGTAAGGTATGACCTGCAGTATCCTATAGTAACATTAAAGAAAAGATAACAAAAATGAAATAACTCATTATTGGGGGGAGGGGGGGGGGGGGGGGGGGGGTAGATGTTTGTATGGCTCACTATATTAGGTATAGGCCTACACACTTTTAATTTGGCCAGTGCTATTGTACAGTCTGCTGTCACTGCTCTTATCAAGGAGGAGATAACATGACCAGTGCTTTCAAGATTATGCCTATCTCACGAGTGATAAACTGGTTTATTTCCATTTCGGGTCTTTGTCGAGACCATGTATTTATTTGACACACAGATAATGGGCAACACGGCGCTGACCGGCAGGCTGGCTGTGAGTCAGCCGCCCCGGGCCCGCTACCTGAGTCAAGTTGCGCCACGTGGGTAAGGTCGGCGGGGGAGGAGTAAACTGACAGTTAAATTCCATCGTAAAAACAGGAATTTTATCTGAAACGAGACGGTATTTCAAACCTTTTTCTAATGTAGGGACCTTAATTTAGGGACCTACTATCGCATTCCACATTATATCAGACGACTATTATCAAGAGAAAATTAACACTGTGTCTTATGACTATGAGGTTTCGCTGCCAGGACTTTATCAAAACGACGTGATAATGCAAACGAGGTTCAAACGACATTTATTTATTTATTAATCATTTCCATTTACTACAAAAGTGAATGGGGGTTGGCAGAAAAGAGCACAGCTCCAAACACACAGAGTGACTGCCAACCCATACTAAAATTACTTAAAATCTAAATATAATAATGAACATAATACAAAATACAAAATACAAAACAAAAAACATGAAAACATAATATGAATGAAAATATAATTATAAGATACAACTGTTAAATATGAAGTAAAAAAGAATAAAAAAATGAAAATTTACAAAACAATGTTTAAAAAATGCTCCGTTAAAGAGGCTTTGAAGACATCATTGTATCAGACGACGTAATAACAAGGTTGTACTGTAATACTACTATTTTGCAGTTTTTGGGATTATTTGAGAATACTTGCTTGATTTTACGGGAATATATATGCACCTTTTTCAGTAGTTTTGAGGGAATATAAATCTGCAGCCCTAGTTATCATAAACTGTTATATGCGTTATTACTTAGTTGTGAAACATGCGTTATTGATTGGCAGGTTCCTGGTTGGTGTCATCAAGCTGCAGCATTGTGTGGTGGCTCAGCTTTGCCCCTTGGCGACTCCTTTCCCGAGCAGACTGTTACAGACAACACTGCTCGGGCTTACTTACTCAGGTAACACCATGTGTAACCAGCCCTAAACATTCCCTGCATTATCATAACAATAACTAACATACATGATTAACTTTTTTTTTACACTTATGTTTATTTCAGTTATAATATACAATTTAATTTATATATGTACATATATTTCTTTTTTCTTTTATTAGGTACCGGTATGTTCTTACATTTAAATGTATATAAAATAATTATTGTTTTACTTATTCAATTTTTATTATTCTTGTTCTCTTTTCATTACTGTGGTAGTTTGTTTTGTTTATTTATATTATGATTTTTCCATTATTAATTATATTTTGTATTTATTATTGTTTTTTTTTATTGTCCTTCATAAATCAACTGAATATGGTAAGACATTAAATAAATAAAATAAAAACTCTGCATCCATATCACACTCAATGCAAACTCCTGTGCCTGCTAAGTGTTTTGTGTATGCCTGTTTATAGTGTGAATCAACTGATCAAGAGTTACTCGGATGAAACGGCTGCAACTTTCCTGTACCTGGCAAGGCCCCCGCAAGATCCACAAGTTTATGGTCAGTACTTACAACTGCTGACGGAAATGACTGCAGATCTGCCGCCTACAATCTTAGTGCACGGAGTCAGTGCAGTTACTTCTACCACTCTGTGATGTATTCGTCACACTCTACTCCAGTATTAGTCCATGTCTAGACAGGAATTGACAAGAAATGTATCTCTTATAGAAATATTATGAACATGTTTTTCTCTAAACTATTTTATATGTGTCGTATAAAGAATGTGGCTGGTCTATACTAAGGCCGTCCATCGATGTACATTTTCAACAACGGCAGTGATGGCAAAAAATGTATATTAAAACTTGAAGTTTTGTCGACATCAGAACTTGATGAAAATTTGCAAACCCAAGATGTATGTAAAATAATAAAAAAATAATTGGCCTATGCCATACCAGGGGAACAAATCATAGTTGTATCATTTATAATGTGACTGACCCATAAAATATTAAAAGAAACATTGCTGATTTTGGCCTAATTGTTTCTGGTAATTTTTTTACATTTTTATTTTCAATTTATTTTATTTTTTAAACATTTAGTGCTAGGTATGGTTGTATGCTAGGCCTAGTAACATCAAGGTGAAAGATTGTTACGGCAGCATAGTAGAAAACCGAGTAATTTCCAGATAGCAACATGCCCAAGAAAAGAGAGATCGGCTAAAACTATTTAAAAACCATGCCAACTTACTGTAAGCGTGTATGCGAGTTTCGGATTTCTACATCAAATCCTGCTTTCCTTTGTCCAACTGCATTAAATGAAGACTGTAACAAGAAAAATTAAAAAAGATTTAATTTTTTGCAAAAAAATTAACGATCAGTGTCGGAAATCAACTCTGACATCGATTAATAATCGATCGCTTGATGTCGATGGACAGCCTTACATGAACCATATTTATATTAGTTGAATTATATTTTTGTGTAACAAAATAAAGAAATGTATATAGTTCTACTTTATTCGTTGTGCAATAAATGCCAATTTTGGTTGGGCTCAAGTCTACTTTAGATTGGCCAGATAGTATACAGTCATCTAAAATTGAGCAAATCCAAATTTGTAAGGTGTGTTAAGTATTTCGTAACAAATAATTAGTGCTGGCCATCAAATTTTTTTATAAAAGGAAACTTAGCTTCATTCAATTATTACTAGTATGTACATTACATCAGAAGGTTTTTGAAGGTATTATTTTGTAAAAACAATTCCTCTGATACACAAACCCGGTTTATAAAATGTTTCTATAAATGACTACTGTTGTTCAAATTTAAGAACAAACTCATATTTTGGTACCACAGTCTCTTAAATTAGCATTTTCCTCCAATATCACAATTATTTTGGTATCATACTTATTACTATTTAAAACAATGTCAACCATTCATATATCACTGCTTGCCATTTGAAGTATGTATGTACAGTATAACATAATATTTTCAGTTTTGTATCATCAAACATATCCATATAAGCTGTGTGAGCATAACGTTTCAATGAGTTATGTATGCAGTACTCTGACAAACACCAGTATGTGCTTCAATGTTCACTCTGCCTCTAGTATAAACAACCTCTTTGTAACTATTCTCAGTTTAGATAAAAGTTGGCTTCATACCTTAGTTTCGTCCCACCGCTTTGGTCTTGGTGTGAGCATTTGCATAAGGACTTATTGAGAATGTATGGGTAAAACAACATTTGTATTCATTTTTGTTAGTCATCATAAGATGTTTGGTTGGAGGATTGATGTAAGCCTATGGTTCATTTTATATCGTATTATTAAAAAATTAGAAAGTATTTATTTAGACAAACAGCTTTGTAATAGAAAGAGGTGGTTTTCTTTACAATGCACATGCTTTCATAATTTGAAGGCTAGTAAATGGTTAATAATAAAATAAAATAATAATAATAACATTAATGGTTAAAATTGTTATTAATACGAAGAAAAATGCTCAACTATTCGTTTAATTTGTTGGATTGAGTCTTGAATTCTGAGGGATAAGCTATTGCTATTACATAGTTTTTATTGTTAAATGTTAATTATAATAACCTTTAGGCCTGGTACTCCAAGAAAAGTTACTTTATTATAATTAGTCTAGGGAATTTGAATAGATGACAGGAGCTGACAGCTTACCTTAAAAAGTTTGGTAGGCCATCTGAAGATCGAAGATTGTTACGTTGTATCTTCGACAGGTCTTCAGATGGCCTACCAAACTTTTTAAGGTAAGCTGTTGGCTCCTGTCATCTATTCAAATTCCCTAGACTCACAGCCTTTAGGCTCTTCACCTATAATTGTACTATAATTAGGTATTTGTAACTTTCAACCTGCAATTCGGTATTGAATACGTACAAATAATTAGTGAAATTGCATTCAACCTTGAATTCCAGGTTTATCGTTCTACATCATAACTACAGCATATTCATTTTGTGTGGAATACTAGGCTTAAAGATGTTATGCAATTGGATTAGCTAACTGCTCTAAATTGAAGACTGAATGCAAAACGTTGATCGGAAAATGGGACTGTACAGTAATACAGGATTAGAGAACATGGTTAACAGAGGAAGGAAATAAGATTGTATATAATATAGTATAGTGCAATAAGAAAAGACTCATTCTTAGCTGCTATGAGGGTCCATATAAATATTGCACAATATGTATATCGATCAACAAAGCAGCTAGGAAGTGCTTGTGACTGTAACAACAAGAAATCAGTATTCTGCATATTATACCAGTGAAGAGTGAACATTACATAGCAATGCCGACTGTAAGCAGTGCATCTAGTTTGACCATTTCACACAGCTTACTGTGCAACAGTTATTAAATGGCTCCCTCCTAGAACAATCCCGGTTAAGTATTGGATTTTATTAACAGGAAAGTGTACTCGCTATAAGAACCGCATTAAATTGACTTGTTTGATCATATCTTGAGAACGCTCCACAATATTAATAATGTGATAGGCCTAAATGCCTGAATTGTGGTTTCGTAAAAACTTAAAACTTGATTTAAAAAATGACATATATTTTTATCATTATGGTCGTTATTGTTAATGTAAATTAATTACAATTAAGTACTTAATTACCTGGTAACAATAAAAATGTTATAAACTTATTGAATTCAGTTTTTCAATTTTTTAAGGAACCAAAATTTGGGGAATTTTTTACTATTTAAATTAGGGATGTCAAACGATATGAAATTCCATATCGATAATCGCAACAACAATACAAAATTATCGCGATAATATCGGCGGAAAAAGGTATTGTCTCAATATTGCATTTTCAATTTTTATCGCGATATATCGCCGCGATATTATGAAATAAGCACTAATACTACTTTATTATATTGCGTCATATGTGATATGTGGGAGGGGGGGGGGGGGGGGGGGGGGGTGTAGTAACGAATGGTTTTCCTGCGGCTACATCGAAGGAGGGCACTCGGCGGCTGGTCGGTGGTCGCTCGGCTAACGTTGAGCAAGCACCAAATTCAAATATGAAAACAAGTCGCCACGATTATTGGGATATCACACAGAATTTAATATCGTACGCATATCGCGATATGGCTAGCCATATCGTGATAATATCGGTATACGATATTATCGATATTTATCGATATGCGATTATCGTTGACATTCTTAATTTAAATATTATGCATCATTCTCAAGATATTACTATAAAAATGTTAATTTCATCATTTTTTATAGTGAAACTACCCTTTCTTCTTAATAATAGCTCTCTTTTACACTACTGTACATGTTTTATTTCTGTTTAATATTTATCCAACACTATCTAGCATAGTATGCTTTAATGATGTAGGGTGTTCTGAAGAGGTTGACTTATTAAGGGGCCACTTACTTCTCATTACATTCCTTTCTTAGACATACCAAATGTAATGTGGGGGTTCTATGTCCATGCATAGCCTTTGTTAACATTGTTGCTAAAGTATAAGATATAAAATCCAAATATCATCTTTCATATCTTGTCTCAATCAGCAAGATGATTTGGATCCAAGTCTGAAACAGTGTTAGCTTGTGTTATAATTTATATTGCACCACAAATACTTGGTGATTGTCATTACATGTGGTACAGCTGTGTGTACTGTACTATGAAACCAATATGTATTATGTAATTCATATTTCCATTGACAAAGTGATTTTCAGTCTTCTAAAAAAAGTGGTGGTGATACGTAAAATAAATATTATTTATTGAACTTTAAACTTGGTGTAACAATATCTCATGTATGTAATTTTGCTTTTCCTATATAATACAGTACAGGGCTTGAATGATATAATTTCTGGCCCTGGATTTTAACTTGTTGGTTTCAAGTGATACAGGTAGTAGATCTCTTTTATTATTATTTACCTTTAGAATGTCGTTTATCTCAATATTTACTGCACTATATGAGCTGTTTTATATTTAGCCTTTTCAAATTGCAAGTTTCCTCAGACTGGCTACCTCATTGTGTCGACAAATCCATTCTCCAAATATTTTATTGTATTTGAGTTTATTGCCAGAAAATGTTTCTAGATCAGTGGATTATAACTCAAACTTGCTTTACAATCAATCAGAATGTTAGTGTAATGTCATTAGTAGTAGTTTTAATGCTAAGAAAAATCGATTACAGTACCTATACTTGTTGTAATGTCATCCTGGTAACTTGTTAATAATAACAATTTTGCATCACTAGTTCCTGCCTGAGCCAAGATGGATAGTAGATAGAAATATATTCATGTATGATTCCAAATTGGTATTATTGAAATAGCTCTTTAGTCTTTACATATCTTTTGCCTTATTCGAGTTAGTGAATATAATATTTTGGGAAAGTAGTTTTTCAATTGATTGTGAAAAAACAATCAATAAAACATAAAATATTTTTATATACCTTCAATGAATCGATGATATTGTTTGAAAAAAAAAATACTAAATCCAGACAAATATTGAAATATAATTTATTTGACTTAACAGTAACCATTATTGGAAGCCAAAGCTACCAACTTTTTCAGACATATAATCCAATGACCTTGGATCCTGCACTGTTAGGGGAGGTTTAGAAGATCATTTAGAAGGCCATCTTCCCACATAGGGGGTACTTGCAGTTATTATTTAACTACAGTAATGTGTATTGTTCAAATGTGTATCCTTTGCAATGTAATAAATAACAACCTTTGTGATGTTACTGTAATACAAGTAATTATTACTATTCCACGTGGCAACAAAGTATGTACTATTTTTAATACTGAATAAATTTAAAAACTACATAAAATGTGTAAACATTAATAAAACAATGTCCATATAATGATGTACATACCTCATGTGATATGCAGGAGATGGATGGTATTATATGCTATAACAAACTATAAGTACTAAAACATTGAAAACTTTGCCACGTTAAATTTGTACATGAATGTCATCATGACTATGTATATTACTGTAGTAGATAAACAGGAGCATCCTACAAGTTCATCTTTTTACAAAAACAAAAGAAAAATTTGCTGGCACTGACAAGCGTAAAGAATTAGCGAATCTTGTGATGTGTTTGATGTGATATCAGGCAAAACCCACTGTAGCCCATTTTGCCAAAGATGAAGAGTATTGTTGGTATTTATTTGTAAAGTGCCTCAGACTAATCTACATAAGTCTTTACACGACTGCAATATCATATTGGTGGCACCTATAAAATAGTGCTTGCCTTAATATAAGAAAGCCAGCCCTATTAATGTACTACAATGTTACATTAGTTGAAAAAACAAGTGCTGAATGTGTTAAAGGTTTTATTTCTTTTCCAACAATAATTTAGGTACTACATATAGTATTTAGTTGTTTTTGAGAAAGGAGGCCAAAGCTCACATGAAACGTAGGTGGTTGCATGAGAAGTAAAATACATCACAAGAAATTTTTAAATGTTTCATGTGATGTGTTTTACTTCTGATGTCGTGGCCCTCTACACGTTTTGGGTGAGCTGTTGGTCTCCTTGCCCCAAACACAACAAAATACACACAGCAATAATTACCACAGTATATTTAATCACTTATTATTGCGTATAATAATGTTGATCGTATGTATAGTAAAACATTTGTATTGTTATGTTTGTCATCTAAATTGTAAGTGCATATATTGTGTTGCCTTTCATTAATAAGATTGGCTGATGTATTTTAAAATTTAAGAAGGAATGTGAATTGATATAATATTGAGCAGACTTATTGCAGTCACATAAAAATTCATAGTTTGATGGCTAACCAGTAACCACAATGTGTTCACAGTAGGGTATGTTTTTCATTTATATTTCTTGCACGTGGTACAGTTTCATTATATAGTATAAAAATTAAAAATCACTAATGTATTGCAAGCAGTAACACAGCATTTCATAAAGTATGCAATGATCCACTCATGATACCCTATGCATATGCTAATATGTTGAACAAATAAAAATGCTGTGCCAAAGCAGTGCCCATTGTATGTTACTATAGGTCTATGTAATTGGCAAGGGTTTAAAAACAAAATATGTTAAACTCTGAGCGTGTTTACGTTGCCAGGGTATAGGTCTAATGCGGGCCAATATAGCAATGATATTATGTTTCAGAGGGAAAGTATTGGCGGATGGTGATCTCCCCTTCTTCGCAGCTGGTGTAAGTGCTGTTATTCACCCTCGTAACCCAATGGTTCCCACAATCCACTTAAACTACCGTTATTTTGAAATTCAAAATGCAGATGGAAGTGTTCAGTGGTGGTTTGGCGGTGGCACTGATCTTACGCCGTACTACCTCAATGAAGACACTTCCATCGTGCACTGAAAACTGCCTGCGACAAACATGACAAAACTTACTATCCTGAATTCAAGGAGTGGTGTGACAACTACTTCTACATAAAACATCGAGATGAAAGACGTGGTGTAGGAGGCATTTTCTTCGACGACCTCGACAAACCAGATCAAGAAAATGCATTTCAATTTGTTAAGTCTTGTGCCCAGGCTGTGATCCCTTCATTTGTACCGTTGGGTAAGTACGTAAAACCAAATTACGTAGCTTTGAATGACTAGTTAGTTAGCTACATACTGGGACAGTGTCGGTCTCCTTTCCTAGAACTAAAGTTTGTGATTATTATAATCTCTTATCTTCTAACTGAATCATTTTTGGCAATTAAGCAATGTACTTGTTACGGTAGGCCTACTCTGTTTTGCAAAGTTTGTATTTAGAGAACATAGATGCTTGTACGTGTTTAGCAAGGCCGTGTCATCATAAATGATGTAATAGTGAAATGACATATTTGACACATACCAACCTAAATGTAGTTGCATATCATTCTCTGCATGTGGTATAGTAGGGATGCTATCAGCAAGTCTGTTGGCAGGCATTGTTGGGGCTGTATTCCAAGTATGGCTAGTTCACTCCACGCAGCGAAAAAGCACTCGGATACCAGGAAATCCATCAGGGAATTTAATTGAAATAGACCACATGGAGTGAACGTTTCTCCTGAGAACTTTACAGCTATAACCATAACACATTGTTTAATGCGTTGAGACAAGTATACAGTACTCAGATCTTGTGTAATAGGTAGAGCCCTACAGAAATGGTTTTAATTTTTCCCAAATTTCGGTTTTTTAATTAAATGTTAATTTTGTGTATTGGCAGTGTTATTTTTATAAGGGGCATCACAAGCACAAAAATACTTTATATTTGTAATCAATTTAGGAATATCACTCAATTAAAGACAAGTCATTTGTGTGTATAAGAATAAACAGTACCTACTATCTATTTATTTGTGTTATACTTTAAATTCTTCTGCACATCTTTTTACACTTACACTATTTTTGGCCAATATTTAACACTTTTTCTTTATTTCGGTCTTATTTTGCAAATACACAGATATTTTGTGGATTTCGTGGTTAAAGCTCCGAATTGCATTATTTTACAATTCAAAATTTGCATAGTTAGCATGCTGACACGACGTCTCATCCACAATTATCATTTTTAGGAATATAGTTCTAGTTTTGTTTTATTTCATAACCTGAATTTTAGGCTTACTTAGCTCTAGTAATAGGGAGCACTAGTGAATTTTGTTTTCTAATTTTTGTAGAATTTTGTTAAAGACCATCTTCTGACTAAACATAGACCTATTTTATTTTTAGATTTAAGATTAGTTTTTCAGTTATAAAAATTAGATTACAATTTTCCACTTTACTATGGCAGGAAAAACAGAGCATAAAATAATCTCGTTTAAATGGAGCCCATTCATTTTGTATACGTTTCTTTTTCCGTAATTTTTGTGTTTAAACATTTGAACGTAGTAACACCCTCCAATTCACAAAATGATTTTTAAACAAATAAGTAATTTTCGATAAAATAAATGTTCAACAAATAACATGCGTGAACGAACAAACGCACAATTCGTATGTTAGTTTTATTATTTCTTATATATTTTATTGTTGATTATACCCTCCACCTTTTGTGTCCAACTGTCCACTGTCATTTTGTCACAGGGCACGGTTGATTGTGCACAAAAACGTGTAAACGTATGTTTTCTTGCAGGCATGTACACGATTAAATGTTTTACACAACTCAGCCCTAGTCAGTCATGTATATTTTTAGGGAATTGGAGAATGCAGCTTTAATCAAAGAATGATGGGCTAAGTGAATTTAGCTTAACTTAGCATTGATTCAATTTTTACAGTGAAGAAGCATAAAGATGATGCATATGGATACCATGAACGACAGTGGCAACTCCTTCGAAGAGGACGTTACGTTGAATTTAACCTAATTTATGACGGAGGGACTAAGTTTGGTCTGTACACCCCTGGAGCAAGATATGAGAGCATTCTTATGTCTCTTCCTCTAAATGCTGTAAGATAATTTCATTCTTTACGTTATTAATATACTTGTTGGAGCCATGTTTATTGTTTACTTTTAAAAGCTCGAGCTTGATACCATAACATCGAGCGGAACGTAAAAAGCATGTCCCGCACAACCATTTTACTTACTTGTAGGCTCAATGTATATGTTGTTATTTATAAAGGCAAAGGATTATCTTAATAGTTAATAGATTATTGATGTACTTTTTGTTTTAGAGATGGGAGTACATGCACGCCCCAGAACCCAATACCCGTGAGGGAAAGCTAATGGAAGTTTTAAAAAACCCTAAAGATTGGTTGGGATTAACTGAAAAAATAAAAATGTGATTTAATATTAAAATGGTAAAAAAGTGAATACAAACTTACATATTCTATAGACTATATGTTATTATTATAAGCTTGTGGGGGATTAATGAATGATTTTTGTACTACAAAAAATAAAATAGTGTTATGTGTTGGCTGGAAATAGAATTTGAGTAGCCTATATATCTATTGTGTTCTTCATTCCTAGTGACAATAATATTAAACACCTATTAACAATATTTATATTAAATGTGGGCATTTAAGAAGAAGAAGAAAAAAATTTTTTATTCACAAGTATTTGGTGGCAACACCTCTTACCTGACAATGTTGGAACAAGATGTACAGATTACTCAATTGCACGTCACAGGGACATGCGAGTATGCAAAGTTGTCACTTCGCGAACATGTGACAAGACAAGATGGTTCCAATCACTCTTATTACTTTTCAGCCAGGAACTATCCCAAATTTAGGGACCTACCTAATGTGCAAAAATGCACTTTGCATCTCAAATTCAAAATACTTTTGGTGTATTGAACTGTGTAGTTTAGTTTGGATAATCAGATTGAGTCTGTGAATATATACCAAAAATATTTTTATACTTTACATTATATTAGCTGAAATTTATTCTCGTTTAATAATATGGTAGTTAACAATAATTCATACGCACATATCTGTTCATAGAGGGGAAGAATAGGATTCCCAACAGGCAACAGCTTACCTTGAGAATGAAGATGTTCGTCTGGAATTCGCGAGTGCACACAGATCAAAAACAGCCTAAGCAATTTGACAGTCTTGTTGTAATAGACATGGTCAGCATGATCAGATCATGGAGTTGTACCCTAGGTGTTATAAATCCATGGTCAGATATAGTATGTAAAGCTGTAAAAAAATTCCAGTCATGGACATTGTCCAGTAAGAGTGAATTTTCCACGCCGTCGGGGCGTAACTGGGTGAAAAGCGCGGCAAGTGTGCGAAATCCGAGAAAAACGTGTTACTAGGTCTTGTGTTAATTGTTTCCTAACTTTTTCTAGAATACCTCGCATTAAGTTAAATATTTCCAATGTACAATTTAATTAATCTTTTATGTTTTAACTGAGGGACTTCGGAGTTCCTCGTCACTTTTCCGTGTTTGATTATGACAGATAATAGTTCACTTTTCCCGCGTATTTTTAAAGCAATGTCGTTTTCCCAGAAAATCGAAAAGGCGATGGAATTTACGCGGGAACGAAAACAAAAACATAACCTCACATTTCCAGTGTTTAATGATTTCTTGAGGTGGCGGGGCCTACTGCCTAGGTCATTCGATTGGCTTCGGCCGTAAATCCCGTAATGGACCTCTCCAGTTTAAACGAATCGTTAGAACAAGCTGAGCAGTATTATTTAAATGGACAATATCCTACATATAAAGTTAGCTTGGATAAAATTAGAGAAGAACTTAATGATTCTGCATTTCCAGACCTGGATGCTTCTACTCTTTCATCGATCCTCGAAAACAATCTACTCGTTGCTGAATGCCTGGTAAGGATTAGAAGGGAGACTAGCGTGACATTTTAGTACAATATGTAGATTCATTAGATATCGTAGAGTAGACTCTAGCCGTAGTTATTAATTATGTTAGGTACAAAAATGATACAATTGGGATTAGGACGACTCTATACGTCCGACTGGTCGGGCATGTTTGTTGTTTTAGGCTATACGTCCGACCATTGGTCGGACAGGCAACATCTCGTAGGCTATACGTCCGACTTGTCGGGTAGGCAATGGTCGGACATGGTCGGACAGCCAACGTCTTTTAGGCTATATGTCCGCCAAGTCGATATGAATCGGGTCATGATCGATCGAACATAACCTCGAAAGTTAAAATGTGATGTGAATGTGCATAGGGCTTAGGCCTAGCCTAACGGCCGAATGCCGATGATACCCACGTTGCAATTGTGGTTAGCTTGGCATCATCTCGGTAAAAATAGCATAAAATTTGATAGGGCTTACACAAATGGGCTAGGCCTAGGCTATGCCTAGGAAGTAGGGCCAGGCCCTAGACCAGCCTAGGCCTAGGACCTAGAAGCATTATGGGCCTTAGGCCTACCAGGTGAGCTCTTAGCTCGGCTAGGCTAGGACCTAGAAGCACTAGGGGCCTAGGCCTAGGCCCTACAAGGTGAGCTTATGGACCGGCCAGGCCTAGCTGAGGACGGGTCCGGACCTAGGCTAGGCCTAGGCTAAAAAACAAGGCCAGGCCCAAGCCTACGTGTAAAGGAAGTATAGGCGAGCTTATGGACCGGCCAGGCCTAGGCCCTAGCTGAGGACGAGTCCGGACCGGCCAGGCCTAGGCCCTAGCTGAGGACGGGTCCGGACCGGCCAGGCCTAGGCCCTAGCTGAGGACGGGTCCGGAGGCTAGGCCTAGGCTAAAAAACAAGGCCAGGCCCAAGCCTACGTCTAAAGGAAGTATAGGCGAGCTTATGGACCGGCCAGGCCTAGGCCCCATCACAAAATCTAAATCTCATCCCGCCTTTCCACGGCTTCACCACGCTTCATCACGGAGTAGAGCACACGTCGGTTGCAAACGGAAATGGACGAAGGACGATGATGGCGGCAGGCGGATATGAGGCACCCCGCGCATGCGCAGGTTTGGTCGGACGTATAGCCTAGAAGCTATTGGACGTCCGACCAGTCGGACGTATATCCACTCCGTTGGGATTAATAATACAAAATTGAGTGTAGGCCTACCATATAGGCCTAATTAATATTATGTGATGGACCTAGTAGGCCTACCTTTGCTCTAGCCTTCCCTTAATCCATGTAAGTCTATGCCTCTCACTTGTAGAAGTTGATACGGTGGTTTCGGTACAAGTGTTCTCCTATGTTTGTAGGCCTAATGCTATTTTGTTGACCTGTGGCTTGTTCACTAGGCCTAGTACGTTGATGTGCAGTTTTTTAAAATTTTTAATACAAAGTATACAAAATTAAGTAATACGTATGCCTAGTAATGAGCCCACGTCAGCCGTGTCATTTGAAAATACCCATTCATAGCAATCATAGTCTAGGCCTAGTAGGTATTGATACAGATACTTTTGGTATTTTATTGTTTCCTGCTGGATAAAAATCTCAATGTGTATTAACTCCAAAAACTTGACAATAATTATACTACGACTGGCCGTACTTGCTACGACATCTCCAGTGTAATCTAAAAGCTGCAATACAATACAATACAATTCAAAATATGTGGTAGCCTAGTCATGCTAAAATGAGATTGGAAAATTCCAACCTAACAGTCTGATAGGGCAACAATGATTTCACATAAATGTCTTAACACTAATAAAGTAGGCCCTAGTTATTTGTTACTTAGCGCCATTCACAAATCGCAATCAGTTGTAAAGCGGAGTTCACACACATTAGCTTCCGTAACGATAAGGAATAGTGACGAAGAGCTAGCACCTACGATAGCCCTATGGGAAGGCCTATGTTATTAATTATAATAATGAATAATAGTAATAAATTAACTAATGATTTTTGCTCATATGACATCGGTAGCTTTCATCGAATTGATTTTCAGACATCCTAGCTTCTGATTGAATGGACCAGAATCTGGGTAACGATATGGCTGGAAATTAAAAGTTAGTTAGCTTTCCGTAGCCATAGCGCTAGTCGTTAGCGATGTGTCATGTGAACGCCTACATGCATTTCCATACCTGCAACTACCAGCCATAATCCATTAGCAAAGTGTGTGAATCGGTCTTAAGGCATAAGTCATATGGTTTATGGAGTAAGGCGTAAGAAATGTCAAAGCTCAGTCAAAACTTCGTACGCCTTACGATGGGTTGTGAGTTGTGACTCCTTGCATTGAAAGATACACAATGCAATATTAAACCATACGCCTTACGACTCGCCCCTTAACACTTATTGTGAACCACTAGTGCTTAAGTCTCTCTCCTTCTTTTCTCTTTCTTTTTATAAAATCTATTGGTGACAAGACAACTAGTAGTTTAGTTTACCAGTGGGCAGTGATACCCTGATACCTGCGGGGCCCGTGCGGAAAATGTATGGGCTGGCCCCGCACAGAACATGATGGGTATATTGTTTTTCCTCTTTTTTAAAACACAAAATATTGCTGTTGCCCTCCTGTTTTGACTCCTTTCAGTAAACTTGTATTTTTTTGTACCCTGACAGGAACTGAAATGGGAAACAGAGAATGCCAAGGAAACGTGGGATCGGTTGTTGCTACGATTCGGAAGCATTCACCAGCGTTGTACAGACACTTATCTAAAGATTGCTTCACACGAGTTTCGTCTCCAGTTAACTCTAGTCCATAACTACTTGTTTTGGAGTTTGTTCAATCCTCATGTTGAAAGAGGCAATAACAATAGGCCTAACCACATTGAAGACAATTTGCAACTTGTTATCAGATGTATGCATTTTGTTTTGGAATCCTTTGATAAGACATGTCTGGCTGTAGAACACTCAAGTAGTGAAATGATTGCTTTACAATTGATGAAACTGTCATGTACTGGTAACATCTTATTTTATGCTGAAGGTACTCACAATATTGGGCTTCAGTTACTAGAAATCTATTTCCTTTCAATACAGATTATTATTGAATCTTTTGATAGCACCAGCACACAGTCAGATAGAAAATCACTACAAGCTTGTGCAGACTTAATTCAGACCATTGTTAATTTAAAACATTCATTTAAAACATGTACTAGAACTTATATCAAAGAGGAAAATAATTGTAGAAGTACATGCATAAATGTTAGCCAATTCAAATTTGGGTTACATCGGATTAACAGCAGAGTTGGAGATTTTCACTTTGATGCCATTTTCAACGCTTTGTGCTTTGCAGGTAGTCTCTGTTATTTAAAAATGGAACAATTCAAACCCAGTCTTGCTTGTTTGAGTCAGCCAAGTACTACTTGTGAAAATGATGGGATGCCCTCATTCATTTTAAATTATCTTAAGTCATGGATTTACTTCCGACTGAAGCATTTTGATAAAAGCTTATTGTTTTTACGAAAAATCTTAGACCTGCCTTTAGATTGCAACATGATGGCTCGAAGCCTTTTACTTCATGGTCTTATTCTCTTATACAATGGCCAATTTCTGAAAGCCCAAAGTGAGTTTGTTAAAGTTACAAAGATTGATTCGTACCTTCCTTTGGCACTTTATTACTCGGCTCTCACCTATAAATCTTACGCAGAGTCACACTTGCATGACGAAGAAGTATCGATACAGAGAGACCGTCAATCAGAGGACCAAAGAAAAAGGTTTCGGGAAGCTGTGCCCATTAGCGACGTACACTTAAATGCATTAAATGCGTTGGTACGCTCTTTAAAAGACCGTAGTATTAGCGGTATCAAAATTAACAATTATTCTGCAAGTTTAGAATTGAAGTTTTTGTCCATAATGCATCCTCAGCCAGAAATAACAGCATTTCAAGCTATTTACTTGTTGGCTAGAGAGTTAACCGCTAGGAGGAAATATACATCTTCTGCAGATAAACTGTTGTACCTGTTGAAAGTCGAGCGTGACTACCGTCTTGATCACGTAGAGCTTGAACTGTCTACACCAGTTCCACCCACTAACACTCTGATGCATGAAACAACTGCGGTGCTAATACAAAGTGAACGATGGTCGGATGCAGAGATTGTGTGTTATCAGTTGCTGTCCGCGAGTGCCAATCCAGCAGAGGCATTGATCCCGAATATGTTCCTAGCACAGATTCAAGAGTATAAGGAAGAAGAAGACGATGCTCTAAGTACTCTAATTGTATGTTTAAATTCAGTTGATCAATGGGTGGCACAGAATGGAACCGAATACTTAAAAAATGAGGAGCCAGAACCAACGTGCCGCGAAGTGGGAGATCGGATTGCAGCCAAAGTGTGTCTTCAAATAGCTCTTATTTTCATTGACAGACAGTCTCCACTCACAGCTGAGAAACACCTCAGGAGAGCCCTCTGTTACAGTAAAGTAGATAAAGATGCTCTGTATCACTTAATTCTGTTGTTGAAGAATCATATTACTACAAGTCATAAACTGTGGGAGCGGCACCGGGCTACCTTCGACATTGTCGACACGAGATTTACAAATATTGCACTCGATTACATCCTTCGGTCTCATGTTACAAAGGAGGAAAGGGAAACGTTGTTTGTCCGTTTTCTAACGAGTATTCCCAAGGTTTTCGAAAACCTGGAAGACATGAATGAAGATTAAATATGCAGCTTATATTGCTGTCGAGAGATGCTATGCTCTTGTTTTACATAATGAAGTAGGTGCTGTGATCAAATAATGTGAACACGACATTATGTATAGGCTTATTCAATACTTCCCCAGAATGAATAAACATCATAACCATTTCCTCAAATTAAGCTTTACCTAACAAATAAAAAAATGCTAATTTAAGAGTAAAGAGTAACCTCCTAACCTATGAAAACCTAACTCGCAAGGTAACGGTTTTTATTGAAATCTTGAGAACGCTTCTAGATCTTAAAAAAGTGATTCATAATGATGATTTGGTTTTGTATCAGCTAAACGATGAATTTGCAAACTTTTAAACATTGTAGGCTAATTGTTAAGACTGTCATTTCTGTAATTAATTATACCTTTTTGAATTGACTAAAAAAATGACATTCGTGACACTTGCAATACTGTACATATTAAGTTTTCATATTCATCGTTTAGCTGATACAAAAATTGCTGGTTTTTATGTCTTGAAGCATTCTCAAGATGTCGTTAAAATACCACTAATTAGGTGGTATTAAACGATGTTGGTCTCATCCTTATAAATCAGTGGCCTTTGTAATTGACATAGGTATGCAATTAGTGGGAAATGTGAACTTCCCTTATCCCACTACATTTGCCAAGTCTCATTCCATGTTGAATTAATAAACTATTTACTTGAATAGCTTTTACCGGGCCGGTACTTAAATGTTCAGTTAAAACGTACTATTGTAATGTTAGCCATGATGTGTTCCATTGCTGAGTACGTGTTCGGGCCAATCTTATTTGGTTTGTTACAAATTCTGTTAATCATTGGCTTAATTATTGGCAATGAATTAAAGTATATGTCATTTAATCATCCTACAACAGCTGTCAATGTTAATTAATAATTGTGCATTCCAAGATTGAGTTAGTACATAAATAAATAGAAAGGAGATTAGTTCTTATTGCCAATGGAATCAAATTATCCATGTTTATGTGTACCATCTATCGTAATGGTAATTTGAGTGATTGTAAGAAAATATCATTGTAACTGTTAGCCAAGTTAAAATACACAGTACAGTAGATGCAATATCCACATATTGGATGTCTCAAATGATTAGGAACATGTTTGAAATGTTAAAAGGTACTAATCAGAAATAAATATAAAATGTATATTGGTAAGATTATTCTTATTATTCAAATTAAATTATAAAACCTCCATCCAACACATCCTTTCAGCTAGTAATCACTCACTTGAGAACTCTACATTGTCGGTATCGTGATCGCGATCATAGAAATATGATCGCATTCCCCATTAAAATGTGGATTGCGACTTTAGAAGAAGCAAGTTAGTTAACCCTTTCATGATTTTTGGATTGCAATCCCAATACCGACAATAATTATTGTGGTAACCCTTACAAAAATTGTAGTCGCAGAAGCATCGCGAAAACATAGCTTATATTGTGGCATGGCAACCTTTCCGCGATGTTTTAGCAAGTATCTGATACACAACCAAAGCATCGTTTTGTCTTACACATATCCAAAACTTATCCAGAACATTGTTAAATAATAAATATGCTCCTGCGACCTTTTGGCGAAGGAATTACGACTAAGGAATTTTACCTGCTTTGACCCCTTTAGTAGGCAAAGCATCGCCAAAACATAGTTGAAACATAGTTAAAACATCGCAGAAGCATAGAAAAACATCGCGGAAGCATAGTCAAAACATCGCCAGAACATTGTCATTTATGTATTCCAGGATCAAGGTACCTATGGAGAAATCAAGAAATTACATAACTTGACATTTTTCTTTATTGATGCAGAGTATACAAACTTACTGACAAGATTCAGTTTCTGCAATTTTTATGAGGAATAAGTATTAATTTGATAGTAATGTTGACGTCTTGACAGTTGTTTGAATCTCCCCCAAGGCGCCAGAGTTGCTGGAGAGAGAATCCAGATCTAGATAGAGTTGGGTCATGGACTTCCAATCGTTTGCTTTTCCCCGGCAGATGGTAAAATCTGTAACATAAAAGCCATTTGCCTTGTAACTGAGGAATTGCCCTTGGTGAAGGACATTAAGGTTTAATAATAGTTTCATTTAACAGTAGGCCTTTAAACTCTAAATCCAATGTTATGGATATCTCGTGTTTTTCAAATTGTTTTCAATGCCTTTTTGTACCACCCCACCCCCCATGCAGACTCATGAAATATCTTGTAATTTCCAACTTTGGATCCTAGATTAGATTATGGACTTCGGGCCTAAGTAAGGCCTTTGACACCATTGACCACCAATTGACGAGTGGTGATAGGCGGAGCTTGCGCCGAGCTGTGTCACGTGACTAGCAGTTGGGAAAAGCCCCTACTGTCCGGACGGATCCACGCAAAACACATCCACACTTATCTTGTTCTAGCTGGTAGGGCCTATAATAATCATTTTTAAGATAGAACCTGGAAAACATAATAAGTTCACATATCAGTGGTCAATATAAAGGTTATTTCAAAATTATAGACGAAGTAGTTAACTTGTTATAACAATTCACGCACTGAAGAGGATAAAATGAGCAAGGTGTGTTTTGTTTTTTTCAACTACAACTGGCGAAAAACTAATGATCGGATTTGGACGAGAGTTTCTTAAGAATACGTAGGCCTACCAATAATGTGAGACAATAAGCAAATAAACTTTCTAGATAGAAAATGCTCAAAACGAAAATTCATAGCATGCACTAATATGCAAGGTGCTTAGTTTCACGGTCAAAACCGCTACTTTTGAGGCCCAACCGCTACACCCTGCATATTATTGCATGCTATGAATTTTCGTTCTGAGTAATTTCTATCTAGAAAGTTTATTTGTTTATTGTCTCACATTATTGGAACACATGCTAAAGAAACTCTCGTCAAAATCCGATCATTAGTTTTTCGCAAATTGAAGTTGAAAAAACAAATCACGCGTTGCTCATTTTATCCTTTTGATGCGCGAATTGTTAGGCCTATAACAAGTTAACTACTGGGTCTATAATTTTGAACTAACCTTTATATTGACCACTGGGATGTGAACTAACTACGCTTTCCTATAGGTTATACCTGAAAAGTGAATATTATAACAGCTAGAACGAGATAAGTGTTGGTACATTAAGCTCGTGAAAGTGAAACAGTTCGCGGATTTGTCCCAACTATGGGCTTGGGGGTTCCTTCGTGACGTCAGGGGGCGGGTAAATCACCACTCGTCAATTAGGCCTACTCATCAATAAACTTAATGCCTGGGGCATCACTGGCCCGGCCCTAAGCTGGATCTCATCTTTCTTCTCATCTTTCATCTTTTCCAGCCTCGGCCTAGGTTACATTCCCATTAACAGTAGGCCTAGGGATCATCTGAAAGCGTTCACAAAGATTAGGCCTGGGCCTAGTAATGATAGGCATCGACTAGGCCTAGGCCACATTTGCCTTTGTTTGTTATAGGGCCTATCCTACCTATAAATGATCAAGGCCCTAGGCCTATAGGGCCAAGTTTGAGATGAAGGTAGGCTTAGCCCTAGGCTAGGCAAACAGTACCCTTCTATGCTAGCCTAGGCCTAGACCTAGGCTAATCCCGAAGGTCTATGAGTGACTATATACGAACATATTAAAGTATTATGTATATACTTACAGGAATGAGCTAGGACTTTTCGCAAGTAGTCTCGCATCGCTTCGCTAGGGCTAGGCTAGGCCTAGGGCTTCCTCGTTCCATCTAGGCTAGACTCATAACCTCACTTATTGGTCTACCATGTTTTATGTTCCTTCAAAAGACTTGGTATTTTGTTACTGTGTTCGATAGTATAACAGACACTTCTTTATGTTCTAAAAACTCCACAAGACCGTCTGAGTGGTCCGAAGACATATTTTCAGTGTAAACACACGTGTTCTAAACATACACCTCACGTCGCTCTGGGAAATTCAAACCCAACCCAACGGACTGACTGACTGTTACCAACTTAAGCATGCAAAAAGTGAAGACGTACTTTACATTATTATTTATTATACTTTCCCGTTCTTAGATATCAAATTACAGATGTTTTAATACAAATCTAATAAACTTATAATAATCTCGTCACTAGTATTCACGATACGATACCATAACAAAAAATTAAAAAATACGAAAATACATGTCAATAAAAACTTATGTTGGTGCACCTGCTTATTGAATTTAATACCGCGGATTAATATGATTATATGAATGATTTTATGTTTTTTATTATTATATTTGTAAATTGTGTTTTGTAAGAAACAAAAACACTTGGAAAACAACACTTTTCAGTTTGTTATGATAGATTATTATTGGCTACCGTTACAATGGAATACGGTTGGTTACGAGTACGACAAGAAACACTTTCTAGTTTGTTACGTTGATGACAACAGGTAGGTACCTGGGTAGCCCGGGTACCCGCCTCCAAATGTTACCCGGAGCCGTTTTTCGGGTCCGGGTAACTTTTTAGTCCGTTGCTAGGATACATTTACGCGCGTAGCTGCAGTCGATTCTGGTGGAGCCAGCAGGTACGCCACGCACCCACCCTTCCCCAGCACGTGACTCGGCAGGGAACAGAAGACGCGAGCTAACTTGCATTCGTTACCGTTTGTTCTTTGTTTAACATTCTGATGAATATTCTGGCTAATACTTGTTCTATTACTATTATTTTCCTTAAAAATCCTGTTTTATGTACGTGCTTCAGTTGTATACTGAGAAATGTTTTTTTTACTCGTTGTGATTACTGCAGGTGTATTCTGAGAGGGCACCTGAGCGGGTGGCTTGCATATCATTCGTCACCCGTATTCGCACCCCGCGCACTTCACAAGGCCTAGCAACGACCTTCAAATCAAGTATACACATCGAAAAATACCTTTTCAGGATCCGGGTACCCGGGTAATATGAGAGCCGGGACCGCGGTTCCGAATTATATTACTCGATGTCATCCCTAATAACAAACAATTCTTATTGGTTACTTTTCCCATGGGTTACATCTATTGCTGGTTTATTACATATTGTTCCGGTTAGTTACAATTTCAAATGGAATTCATTGGAAACATGTTACGATTGGTTCTGTGTGAAACCGTCAAGTTCTTATGTGTTACACTAAGAATTACATCTCGTAACCAACCAGAATCCATAGGAATTTTAAGCAGGGATACATTTCTAAACAGTTTTAATAAAACAATGGAATAGCAATGTAATAGTAGACCTATAATAGTAATACAAATTTGGATTTGAATTGAGAAAAATTAATAATACATCTTAGTTTTCCCATGAATGAAGACCGTGTTTCTGCGATGCTTTGGTGATGTATCGGCGAAGGATACTTGACTATGTTTTTCCGATGTTTCTGCGAAGCTTAAAAAGGTCGCAGAAAGGTATCTGAAACAGTATTTTTTACCTGCGATGATTTTGCGATGCTTTGGTGATGTTTCAGCGAAGGATACTTTTGACTACCTTTTCGCGATGTTTCTGCGAGCCTTTGAAAGGTAGCAGAAAGGTATTTAAAACATAGTCAGTTTTACCTGGCACTATGAATATGTTTTGAAACATATCGGATATGCTTCAAATATGTTTTAGCGAAGTGACGACCTTTTGGATATGTTTGGCGAAGCTTTCGCGATGCTTTTGCGACTAAAATTTTTGTAAGGGAAGGCTTAAGGCCCAGTATTATGATGGTCTGCTATACATTTAGCCCAGGACTAATTTGTGTTCTAATTGGAAAGCACACTTCTGATTAGGGGGTTGCCATGGAGAGAAAGCTAGTCCCGGATTAAATATTAAGTGGGCCGTCGTAACTCAATTAACTAAATATTAATTATTGAAATAATAATGCCTCGTCATCATTATCGTAGTCCTTCATTGTTCGTATAGTGTACGTAATCTTTTCCATCCTTTTGACGAGACTAAAACATAAGTATACAGTATACTTATGTTTAGTATAATATTGGTTTGCAATACAAGCAATCAAACATAGTATAACAATCAGTTGTTAACAATTTGTATTTGAAGTAGATCTTAGAGTAGATCTTCTAGATAATTTTGTGGACACGTTCTTTAATTTTACTCTGAATTTCTGAAAATCGAAACGTCGAAGTGGCCCAATTCCTCCTTTGCAACCCTTCGGTTGAGAGCCACTGATCTACAACAACTACAAATAACCATAATGGATTGTAGGCTACAACACTGGTTGGTTGCAATTTACAGTTTGTGCAGAAGAAAACATCATTTCGTTCTCCAATGCATTTTTATCTACTCGACTGCAGTGATATTCGCAGTTTATATCATTTCATTGTCATATTATGCTAAAACGTTGTAAATAACTTAGTGAACCTGATTAATATGATAGCTAAACTAACACGTTTCTAGTTTGAATACAGCTTTTAGTCAAAAATCTTCTTTTAAATATCCACGGCAAAGTGGCTTCTAACTTTGTCCGCTAGGTAGCGTTTTCTGATAGTCGGCTCAAAATGTCGATAACAGTAGTACAAGCAACTTTCCAGCGCCTTCTTGAGAATGAAATAGGTCACATGATTATTTTAATTTCTAGCACTTTCTTTTAATTTGAGGAATGGGAACAATTAAAATGTATGTGTTCCATAATCTAGCCACATAAATTAATGCATGAAGTTATGAGTGGTACATAAATGACTATTGTTACAACAAGAACGAATAAAGTTGATGTCTCTATGTAGTTAAACCAATTTCATCATCATCGAGTATGTTGTATTGAGTGCCTGGATAAAAATACTTTTTTACGGATTAACATGGAAGAGGAAGGAAGGTTGCTTAATGCTTGAAAGGACGGGTTTTGCAAAACCCTTATATTTACGAGGTGGCACAAAATTAGGAAAACATGAAGGTTATGTAAACGCTTATAGCTTTTATAGTTACAAGGTTTAATAGTTTCGTAAATACATAACCGTAACCTTTGAGTCGGAACAATGTTTGTCCTAAATTTGGAGTAAAATATTCACGTGGGTCAGTTCTTATTAAAATCAAATTCGAGTCTCGAAGCACGTTACTGTATTGAAATCTTTTGACGTGAAGATCTGCAAGCAACCCTCAAATATTTGCCGTCTGTATTTGCGTCAAGTGGCATTAATTTGTATTACAAAGTGGAAGTTCATCTTCTTTGTAGCAACAGGTTTTACTCCACCCACAGTGAACACCCAACGCAAAGGATACTCTCACATCTTCGATTACTATTTGTATATTATCCACATTTGATATAAAATTGAATAAACTTTTAGTGTCGACATGAACAATTATGGTGACAGAAGTGAGGAGTGCAAGTATTGGAAATAAATTAACTTAACATTCCTACCTGTTGCTATTATAATAAGTACTCAGCATATTGCATGAGATAGTATCTGTATTGTATTAATCCACATACACAATAGATACATTTAAGAACAGTTATTACAAAATGGGTCTTATGTGTGTATGTGGCCTACGTGCATCTTGTACTTCTCGGTGTTCCCGTCTTCTGTGCGACGAGAGTGTAATTTCATAATAAACCGCCATGTGACGAATGACGTCAGTAGCTACGGGGTTTGCAGAGTTTGGTAAAGGGAAGCCGCACCCTGTCCAGAAAGTGGTTTCGTAAACAGAAATTGTTCGAAAAATAGTGTCACTAAGACAATTAGAGATATACTTTGTGTTATATGAATCCCTGACCCTTAATTTGTCACCTTGAATGTTTTAAATGTAATTTTTTTTCCGCGTGATTTTTGTGTAAATTCCCGGTGAAGTGGCTTACTAACGTGGTGTCTTGGAAGGGGGCTGGCAGAACTGCGGTATATAACGGATAATATACAGAAAAAAAAACAGGTAAATTGCTTAAGATTTTATGTGGTTTTATTGCATTCAAGACTTTACATTGCTTGCAAGTTGAACATTGTTTATATATACCCTAGCAATATTAATAAAAACAAGGCGTGAAATATGTAATGGTCTAGTGTCATGTCGGAATCTTGTAAATATAGGCTTACGCCCACAGGCTAGCGTAGGCCTAGGCTCCTCCTAGACCAACATAACCTAGACCTAACCTACGCTTTAGGTCTTGGGTCAACATCTTCGTGATTTTAAGCATGGAGAATTATTATAGGCTTAAGCTTTTCTTTCGTTGTGTGCTGCAAACTCAGGCACGTGTAATCTAACCTATATAGGCTAGTCTGCATGTGGCAAACACATTGTCACTCACTTTTTAATCTGAGCCATGGGCTTGTCAAACTAAATCGTGGCAATATCGTGTTAGACGAAAGTAGGTAGGCCTAGGCCTAGGCCTAACGTAGATCTAGGCTTGTACTATAGGGTGACATATGCATAATGTAAACATTGGCATGTGCTTTTAGTAGGCCCTATAAGCTACCAAGGGCTAGCCTAGGCCTAGGCCTAGGTTAATGACCATTTAAATTCATGCCAGTGAAAAATCCTAGGACCTATAATATGAGCAAGATTCAGTGTTGTTAAGTAACGCGCTACTTGTAGCATGTTACTTTTTTTGGTAGCGAGACTGGTAGCGCGCTACATTTAAAAATGCAGTAAAGTAGCGAGTAGCAAGCTACTATACGAGTATTTGTAGCAAAGAATCGTCGCTACTCTATTTTTGCAATAAACAAACACACGTTTGTTTCGCCCGCCACAATTCCCACTGTCACAGGCTCGGAATGACGACTGACATTGGCTTTCTTGCTCTATAGTCCCAAAACCACCTCCCCAGCACTGAGTTTCCTGTTTCACCCCGTGACCTGTGATATGAGTATGACTCACTTCCGGACCGTACCGGTACCGCCGTTTCAATCAATAGTACGTACTCTTGGTCCCTTATAAAAAATGAAAGTAGCTGTAAAGTAGCATCACTACTTTTTTTGAGTAGCTGTACAAGTAGCGAGCTACTTAACAAAATACAGAAGCTGAAAAGTAGCTAAGTTACTTTCAAAGATCAAGTAGCTGTAGCTGTAACAGTGCTACTTTTAAAAAGTAGCTTTAACAACACTGGCAAGATAAAGCGAGCAGAAGTCGAAGCCTGGCTATAGAAACTGGGCCTAGCCTAGGTCTAATCCTTGGTCTTCAGCATTAAACAAGTTAGGCTGGATATGCCCACTAGTTTGCCCACTGGTTTGACCTATGGCACTGACAGTACGTAACTAAGCTATTCTGATTTATTAACTCTTACAATTTCTGAATTAGGGTAGCTTATTCTCTATTTGAAAAGTAATCGCTCATTTCTTCTTGTACCTAGTGAAACTTTGTGGCCACTAATGGTTAGTCCTAGACTAGACTTAATACAGCTGGCGGAATCTTGCCAAATTTGCCTGTAATTTTTCAAAGTTTCTATTTTGAAGTTCTAGTTCATCTTCTTACTCGCAACAGGGGGCTTGCTTTCGCTAAACTTTGAAAATTAGACTTTTTCATCTTGATCAATCAGACTGATAAGACTAATAATCAAAGCTATTGTGTTGAAGAGTTCTTTAAGTTTTGTGAAATGTCTTTTAGGGCCGGTTTCACCAAGATCAACTTTGGCCAAGTTCAGTTGAACGACACTAACACCAACTTTTAACTGAAAAATTCACTGCATGAAGAGTGAAATGTTTTATTGATAATGTGTTGCTTTATACGTCGATTTACAGATAGTTTCAGTAATGATGTGAAACAAGATACACATTTAAATCCCATTAGCATGCAATTTAGCCTATCCTGTTCATGGCAAATATGAAGGATATTGAAAAAAGATTTTCTCAAATTGGTAATAAATGTCAAAGATATTTACAGTCAATTGTTTAGCCATTGCCTACTGGATAACTTGTACTCTGCTTGTGCATAGTTCGTACAGAAGGCAGTGACAGAACTGCTTTGGAGATTATCATCACAAATCTGAACGGTGGGCATCGAGGGTTCTATCCAACAATGCATTTGCAGTTTTTGTTTAATCCTTTTACATCAAAATACATCTGTACCATGAGTAAACAAACATGTATACCAATCTTTACATGGATTATTTTAAACTTCATGGTATAACAAAAGACAATAAGTGGCATTGTAAGAAAGTATTTCCATCTCTCTGTAAACAATAAACATGCAGTGACAATACTTTAGTATCCAAAACAACAAAAATGCGAGATATATGAGAAATTAAATAGCTACAAGTTATTATTTTTGTCAAATTGGTAACATTCAGGTTCAAGCTGAACTCGACAAAAGTCAATGCTGGTGAAACCGGCCCTTGGTAAAATTAATTTTTGTCCAAGAATGGACAATAAGAACTTGACCCAAAATTGGTTCCAAAACCTTTAACAGACAAGTCTAGAAACCCGACACATGCGTTTTTTGTTTTAGAAAGTGCTTAGTTTCATTTATGTAGTCACAAAGTTTGCCATTTTTCATGTCCCGATCTTTTGTTTTGAAACGTAAATGCTGTCAGCACTAATATACCCTACACACAGTGCTCGAAATTAGGAATTATAGACAGCAGCCCTTCGGGCTACTGTCTTATAGTTTTTGGCAGCCCGGTTAAGAATTGAATAGTCCGATTTTTCTTATTAATATTTTCGTTTTATTATGTAATTAACATTACATTTTTTGTTTTTTAATTATTGTGAAGAAATGTTGACTAGTTGACCAGTCTAGTGCATTCGTCGGCCGTGAGTGGGGTGGCGCATGTGTAGGCCTATATAGGCTAGGCGGGCGGCAGACAGCACGAAAAATATGTCTTGAAATGTTTCTCACGTAGTCTCGTAAGAATAAGATTACTGGTTTGATACATTAAAACCTGTGATAATTTGTTAATATAATAACTTACTGTGTGTTGTGTGTACACATGGCACTTTTGATTTTAGAAAAAACACTATTTAATAATGTGTCTGTATGTGAAATTTAAGGCAGCCCGTCGGGCTGCGTGGGTATAGGCTATACAAGTGGCAGCCCGAGTACGTTTTGGGCAGCCCCGGGCTGCCGTGCTGCAGCACTGCCTACACACATTATTTTATTAAATTATATTGCTACTTGCTTGCTGTTTGTTCAACTTATTGCCGCTTTGGGTTTCTTCAAACATTTGTAAACCACGTATTTGATGAAATGTCTTAAATTAAAAATATAGTTAACTTTTATAAGGTGACAATAATAATTGCATTTCTTCGGTCACCTTGAGAATGCTTCAAGATATTGAAAAAGTGATTCATACCTGGGATTTGGTATTGCATCAACATAAACAATGGTCATTAAAAATGTCGGCGGAACGAAATACGAGTGGCCACATTCTTGGTTAAATTATCTATTATTCCAATGAGTGTTCTCATGATGTTATTTGAATTTTTAACTTTGTACCCAAGTGGGATACATGAATACTACTGCAGCTGTGGTATAAATTTAGGTCTAGTGACCTCCGTTTCAATATTCATATCATAGGTAATCTCAGATAATGTGCTATGACGTCGGTGTGGGTTGTATGTACTCACAATTCTAGGGACAAGTGTGGGGGGACCTGTTTGCTTGTTAACGGAGAAAATTTGTATCTGTGGTTACATCCCGTTGATAGCGTATTAATAACTAGAATCAGTTGTAATACTGGTACCTAAAGTGGAGACACCTCGGACAACGAACCAGTCGATCCACCGCGTCGAGCTTATATTAACCTGGTTTGTAAACCCCTCGTTAGGGGGGTAGTTGGGCCGACTCGTTCGCGCTACATTCCATTCACTGATTTCCTAGAATTTCATAATTGGCTACACAAACAACTGTAAAAGCTAAATTCCAAATATAAATTAATGTTTTATTTGAATTAACGTTTCGGAAACTTATTCCTTAATATAGATCAGAACACCACGAGCTTGAAACTTTTTTATTTTTTCTTGTAACATTATTAGATGAATGCGAATCAAACGATTTGCATACTGCATAGACCTACATGAATTATTACATAATACGTTTCTTCATAATCCTACTACAAAGACGCTTAAAAGATGACAATATGCATAAATGTATTTAGAAAACGATTGTGATAGTTGAAAATGACGTAAAACCAGAAGCAAAAATAATAAAACTAGCACGGGTTAACTAACAGAATACAACAGTCCGCAATCTGATTTAACGATCTTCTAGCTTTGAATATTGACATGAATGCGATGCATTCCCAAGGGTTGTACAAAATATGGTCATCGCTCAGAACCGGTTTGCGCCGGAAATTCTGGTTCGTTGTCCGAGGTGTCTCCACTGTAGTGTAATGGTTTGCCTTACAATGCAAGCAATCCAATCATTATCTAAAAGCTCCGTCAATTGACGAGTGGTGATTTACCCGCCCCCTGACGTCACGAAGGAACGTGGCGCCCATAGTTGGGACAAATCCGCTAACTGTTACTCTTTCACGCGCTTAATGTACGACACTTATCTCGTTCTAGCCGTTATAATATTCATTTTTCAGGTATAACCTATAGGAAAGCGTATTTAGTTCACATACCAGTAGTCAATATAAAGGTTATTTCAAAATTATAGACCCAGTAGTTAACTTGTTATAACAATTCGCGCATCAAGAGGACAAAACGAGCAACGCGTGTTTTGTTTTTTCAACTTCAATTGGCGAAAAACTAATGATCGGATTTTGACGAGAGTTTCTTAAGCATGTGTTCCAATAATGTGAGATAATAAGCAGATAAACTTTCTAGATAGAAATTGCTCAGAACGAAAATTCATAGCATGCAATAATATGCAGGGTGTAGCGGTTGGGCCTCAAAAGTAGCGGTTTTGACCGTGAAACTAAGCACCTTGCATATTAGTGCATGCTATGAATTTTCGTTCTGGGCATTTTCTACCTAGAAAGTTTATTTGCTTATTGTCTCCCATTATTGGTACGTATTCTTTAGAAACTCCCTGCCAAATCCGATCATTAGTTTTTCGCCAGTTGAAGTTGAATAAAACAAAACACACCTTGCTCATTTTATCCTCTTCAGTGCGTGAATTGTTATAACAAGTTAACTACTTCGTCTATAACTTTGAAATAACCTTTATATTGACCACCGGACAGTAGGGACTTTTCCCAACTGCTAGTCACGTGACACAGTACTCGATGCAAGCTCCGCCTATCACCACTCGTCAATTCGAACTAAATCAATTTCACCCTTTTTTCGTCTCATCCAAGTAGGCTATAATCCCTGTCGAAGTAAGAAGAGTTATTGAGAGTGCTAGTAGTAGTCGGATTCATTTCAAAACACTCGCCTTGTCAATGCCATCCAATTTATGGTTACTGGAACACTGAGATTACTTGAATTAGTAATCTGATCATGCGCGTATACCGGCAAGCTCGGACAGAATTTCCGGCCGCCTTACCGGGTGGTCCGCGATCGGTCAAATTACGGAAGACGCTTTTTATTTTTTCTGTTGACGACTACATTCGCGATGGAATGCTAGCCGCTACCAAAAACCTAATTCTTTCTTCATTAGCCTTATAGCGGCATTTGCCAAATTCAATTCGTCGAAAAGTCCCACCCCCTTCACTACGATGTCCTTCCATGATAAATCGGCGTTTAGGCTACGACTTGCGTAGGGACTCACTTCATTTGGCAGGGTGACCATTTAATAGCCAATACATTCAAATCATTTTAGGCAGATTTTAAATTTTGTGTTTAACAATAATATCGAAAGTTGATAGTCCTTTTGGAAAATATATAATTTTAGTACTCGACGCTTTCAAATCCTCGTATAGGGTATTACAGTGTTTCTCAACCGCCGGGTCGCGCCCCGGTGCCCGTCAAGGATTTCATATTTGGAATTGGCACAGAAATTACTTATTGCCCCTCTATTCATTGAGTCAACCTTTATGCCATCAATCCCTAATATTTTATTATACTAATTTGCAAATGATAATAATTTGGCAGCTTTGGATGCAACCCTCACAACCCCCTTCCCCAGCTCATACCATGACTGCAGCCAGAGTCGGCCGCAACGACCTTACATCTCTTCCAAAACGAAATATGACAATAAAAACAATCGCGACTATTTTAGTAATAATAATGTGCCGTTTCTGCTGCTGAGGAAGGGTACACAGAACAGAGCACAACGGAATAGGGCACAACGGAACAGAGCACAAACCGAACACTTCCGAAGCGTGCGGTGTTGCCAAATGTGATGATTGTGTTGTGTTCCGTTGCAGAGCGGATTACCGCACACACGATAACCTAACCTAACCTTACCTAACCTAACCTAACCTAACCTAACCTAGCGCACACACGCTTATGTGTAAACATTGTGCTGTGATCCGTTGTGTACCGGATTACCGCACACAAATTAACGTGTGTGCGGTAATCCGCTCTGCAACGGAACAGAACACAATCATCACATTTGGCAACACCGCACGCTTCGGAAGTGTTCGGTTTGTGCTCTGTTCCGTTGTGCCCTATTCCGTTGTGCCCTGTTCCGCGCTCCCCTGAGGAAGAGCATCAAAACCAAGCAAACCACAGCAGGACAGGCGATAATTTCAGATGAAGGAGATGAATAAATCTAGTTGAATAGTAAATAGAACGAGTCTGATCTCCCTCACAGGCTTGTTGTCATTGCCATTGCGTGAGACTGCGATAACACTCCTGATTTGCAATGTCAAACGAGTCAAAAATACTTTCGAAATTGCATTGTAATTTGTATTTAAACCATCTACGTTCATTGTAGTTGTGATCGCCGGGCCGCGGATTTTTGGTGTTTATTTTGCCGGTCCGAGGTAGATAAAAGGTTGAGAAACACTGGGGTATTAGATAAGTGGACGATGAGTGAAGAAATAAGATGGAATGCCATCCTTGCTCAAGCCAGTGGACGTGGAACTCGGGAAATGGTTCATGGACCCAAGATTACTTGACACCTGCTTTCGTCACATCCGGGGCAGTCGTAGCCAACCAGCGAACCGCCCGAGACACATCCGGGCCAATACCGATCGCTGATTGGTTACGAACCAGTCGCCTGTGACGAAAGCATACATGTAAGGTAGTCTTGGGACAACTATAACAACGCCTAATCATGTAGGCTAGAGCTTCTATTTTCATCCCACGCAAGAATAGCCCCATTTAGGCCTACGTGCGAGGAGTGAGATTGGGATTGAGTTGAAATCGAATTTAACTCGCTCCGAGCATGCGTTTAGAAGTAATAGGATTCAGTCCTTGTTCACTGACTTCACTTCCATATTAGCAATCTCTGTGGTTGATTTCTGAAACCTCCTTTGCTTTCGTATTCCACCCTTTCATATGGACTTAAAATTGTAGCCTTGAAAGATGATAACTACAAGACAACTACTTGAATGACGAGACTGTGATACTGTAGTAGTGTGTCAGACTTGACGTTGTACACTTATAGGCCTAAATGCGTCGCGTTAACTTGCAAGGTGGTGTCGTCAGGGATTGTGTGATAGTGAAGTGACGTATGCGACAACTACCAACCTCGTTTTCATGCCTCTGGTGTTGTATTTAGTGATACTATCAGTCGTCTGGTGTCCGGCGTTATGAGGGCGCACGCCTAACACGATTGGTACACTCCACGGAGTGGACAATAACAAGCAAGTATCCGGAAATCCCGATGTAAATTCCGATTCAATAAACCGGTGGAAGCGACCATTTCTTAGCTGAGAATTTGGTTCTTATGGCGTGGCCAGTATATATATACTCCCCATCGCAAGTATAAAAAACCCTTATGTGGGTTTTTTTTTCACGCGAGTAAACAACGAGTAAAGTATTGTTGCAACACTGCACGACATTTCGGAAAGGTGTTATTTTCCTACAGTACAAACCTTACAGTAAAACCCCGGGAAACAATACACCTGTGAATGCCACGCCTCTTTTACACGCCTCCTTTACAAGCGAGACTTCTTGTGCAAAGTTGTGAAGTTCGAACAGAATAGATACCGGAATGGTGGACACGAAGTAAACACATTAGATTACTTGACGACCGGCTGGACCTAGGTATGACGACACACGTGGTGACTGTACATGGCACAGATGGTTCACGCAATGCACGCTGGGGCACCGAGTCAACTTCACACGGCTACTGCAAGTGCATGCCTGTGTGATGAATTATTATACTGTAGTTTGTTACACAGCGTTATCGTGGAAACACGGAAGAGGAAATTCCTCTGCTGATGGAAAGTTACACTTCTCCAAAACGTCGGGTAGTGTTGGGTAAGAAGTTCAACAACACTCTTGGACAACTCACGAGTGTGAAAAAAAACAACTTAAGGATCACATCGTACATATATATGAATTTTTAAGTTTTGTTGGTTGCAAAATGAGGTAAATAGTTACATTTTACGGTTTAATCGAGGGTTTAACCAACCAATAATTTAACGTTTTGTGTTTGACCAGGAGTAGTTTCCTCTTGTAAAAACAAACGAAAAATCGCGACTAAAAAACATTTCTAAAAACAAAAATAAATCTATCACCATAGACCTGAGTATGACACTGACACATGGAAATTTTCTTAATCACTGTACACTCTCACCCAGCAAGCTCTTTAAATTTGCTCCTAGTTTGAGCGTAAAGCGTTATTATTGATTAATCTAACCGTAACATTTTATCATTTATTACTAACTCAACTAACAAAAATTAAAAAATCATATAATTATATCTATGTTGTGTTAATAAAATTAGACTTGTTTGGGTTATTCCGCCACTTCTGTGAATGTACTCGGGTTTCAAGACAGCTCTGGGCCCATCGTAGATTTTGAACGGCTTTGAAGTACCCAACGTGACACAAGAAGTCTACAGCAAAGTGAAAACAATGCACTATTGATTGAAGTTCCAGCTATTTTTGTATACTATAATGTAAGATTGTTGTCATCACAGCATGGGCTAATGCAGCTAAAGCATTCGATAGAGAACGAATCAAAGTAAGGAACTATGATATGTTACGTTACGCATACGATTGATTGTGGTGTATAGGCTATGTAGTAAAAACAAACATTGATTATGTGACACAAATGCCATCTCAATGTAATCCAACCTTGTGCAGAGGGTGTGGCGTATTGGTTACTATGGCTACGTGTTACGTTCAGAGCGAGCGATGTGTGAAGAATATTAAATTCATCTTAAATTTACTGTGTAGGCCTACCTTTATTTAATGATCCTCAGAGACGACTACCATGATCATGACCTGCAGAGTAATGATGATGGTTAGTAACTTGAAACTTCAGCTACGGTAGGCCTAACTACTTATACTGAACTGACGTTTTTCCCAAATGCCCGTAAGGGTACAAATAAGATTGTAAACTTCTGTAATTCTCGAATATCTATTTATAATAAGATATTTCCAGATATTCCATAGGCTACACTCTCAAAATATTACTTTTTAGTTTTTATTTCGTCTGAATTTTTATTGAGATTATGAATATAGGCCTAGTGTAGTTGATTGTAATGTAACCAAATCAAATTAATTTCCTAATAATACATATTAAATTGCTTAAAATTACTAAGTGGCATTTTTGCATGCGTGCAATACTTTTGATTCTTTTGCTTCCCTGAATTACGGTCTTATCAAAAATGTAATACACTCGCTGCCGAGAGGAAAAGGGCCCGGATAAAATTGAATGGGCATCATCAACATGTTCCACATACTACCTCAATCCAGCGAAATATACCTATATTCCAAAACCTTATAATTATTTCCTAACATTCCAAATATATGTAAATGTTCCCGAACAATGCATTTAGTGTGACGTAACGCATAGTCATTGATATACAGTATTACATAGATACATAGCGTGTATTGAAACATGCGAGTATCGAATGTAAAGACGGGTATGTAGCCTACTAAAAATGTTCACCTTTTTTGGGCTCAGAAAATTATCAACCGCCGAGTTACGAGAATAGTGTACGAAAACATATGAGTTTTCAAAATCGAATACACTTCTACAAACCAGCACCAAATTGTTCTTTTGGTATACATAACTACTGTGCTTTTAGAGAATTCTACGCATATCGCGTACTTTTTGTCGTTTCAATAACGCTCAATGCGGATTTTACACACGCGGATGCACACTTGGAATTGCAATAAGCATTCGTCTTATTTTATATGCATGCATTCATGCAGAATAAATCCCCGACGCTATTTATCGGAGAATTCAACATTTACTTGCCTTGTTGTGAGTGAGGGAAACCTAGTAAAATACCTTCAATTCAAATCGAATCTGCGACCCCCCCCCCCCCCCACCCCGAATTAGTTACGCGTTCTAGTACTATAAGTTGTCTATCGCTATACAATTCTACGGGAAGGGGGGGATGTTTTAACAAAATTCTTACACAACGACTACAGCTGCAAAATTGTTAAAAGAATTGCAACATCGGCAAATATGACATGACCAAAAATTACAAAATCATTGATGTTTTCTTACACAGCAAGACGAACGGGAAAATCCCGATTGTCCTATCACTTGTCCTTTATGCGGGAGAAAATGTTGTGACCGTTTGGTTACGTTCGGTTAAACCAATAGTTCATAGTTGCACGCGGGGTTTGATTGACTCTTTATACTGTTACCATGGTTCGCTATTACTGAATGGAATCAATTTTCAAATAATTATGTTAGTCTACTTTTTCGTATAAGAAAAAAACATTGCAAATTAAATAAACAGCAGCAATTTAATTAAAATTCATTACAGCAATGTTTCAGGTGGCATTTGATTGACAGTTGAACTGTTCTCTAACAGTAGCTCGTTATTACCACTAAATATAATTAAGTTTCAGTTAGTCTTATTATATTATTTTTGTTATATTATGAAACACGCATTGTGTAAATTAAACAACAACCCACAAGACAAGTGTACCGTCAATCATAATTTAGTGTATTGTATAAATATTGTGCATTGCAGCTGCGTATATAACTAAGCTCACCCAGTATTTGTATGAGCTAAATTGCACATATGTGTTTATCCACGATGTGATTTCATGAGAATTAATAAACTGGAACATAAAAATTAAAAATATGCATTTTTCGGTTGTTATTGGTAAAGTAACAAGTCCGCACAATTACTTTCCCTGTAATGATTAACATATTTGGAACTTTTTAAACAGTTGTTACGAAACCACATCGTGGCTTTTTATCACTTTCTTGATATTAAGATAATACACTTTCCCGTTATCATGCGCTGGGGGGGAGGAGGGGGGAGGGGGGTGGTTCTTTAAATACTAAAGACTGATAAATGTTTGTGAACTTGTAGTCGGTAGGGTTATGAATAATTGTCATGTCAGCGAGTGCAGTGCGTCTCATGGAAACTGTTGACACGTTTTAAGTGATAATGCTCGTGGTTAAAACTACATCGAACATACAAGGCCTTGTAATTTTAACGTTATCTTAACCCCCCCCCCCCCCCATATAACGTTCGATGTTCCGACACTTTTTCGTGTCATTCGTAACATGAGACTTTCTCTAACATAATTAAATTTTGCGCTTTAGTACAGTGTTAATTTATTTGAGTTTCAGGCAGTATGGCGGACGAGCTCAATACAATGCCTAATATCAATTATAGTAGGGCCCAATATTTCCAGTTAGTCACCTTTTTGATTTAGGTACCATTTTTACCAGAATTCCTTTGTTTATTGTTTTATTGAAGTTAAAAGTACGTTCTCATTGTTTTTTCAAGCTTGCCAACATGTGGCACAATTTCGACGTATTTACGATAGATTATAATTTATTTTAAGAAATAAGTTGTTCACATTAGTATCTGAATGTAACAACGAGTGAGGTACACGACCGACTGCCGCGGACTGTACTGGGGGCTGACGAACCCGTCCCTCGTCGAGCAGACAGGATATTTCTCTTCCTAAAACTTCCCTTCCCTCATCCTCGTTAATGGTCGCAAACGTTTTAATGGGCATTTCATATAAACACAGGCTCCAACGGAGAGTTCCAAAGATACAACAGTGTACGATAGTAGCTGTGGGTGAGCTATAGCGTGCCTTGCAGCGCCCGAAGCCCCATCATGTTTTAATTCCAAGTATTCGAACATTTCATAGCTTGATGTGCCTGTCTTTCTGTTATATCGCTGCGAATTGAACGCCAATTGTGTAAGGCTGCAATGCACGTAATTCATCGACGTGTTTTAGCGTTCCAGACCAGTATCGGCAGCTTCAGTTGTCGCAAGATTTTAATTTTCGTTCTTTTTCGATATCAATCGGCGGAAATTAGAGCTGTTACATATGTATGTAAGAGGCAGCGTATGTACGTACAAACCTATCCGCCGACGGCGGATAGGTTTGTACGTAACAGCTCTAATTTCCTTCTTCTTTTCTGCCGGTATTTTCATTCGGTCTATCCTATCCATTTCAATGCATTTCCTGGATTATGTTGTATACATACTCTTCACGTTCGTGTTAGGTCACTCTTGACCTGCCTAGACTATGTCTCCCGTCAACTTGCCCTTCAATGATTTCATTATTTAGTATTCTTTCGTGTCTCAAAATATGTCCATGGACACGTTCCATTCGCTTCATTAAACTTGTCTATGTAAACTTGTTTGCTCGTTCAAGTGGTTTCTCATTTGCCACTCGTATCTATCTATCCAAGAGATCTTCACCAGCCTCCAGTAACATCACACATCACATCTCGAATGCCTATTTTTCCTTTTTGATACACAACAAGATTTATCAGAATACACATCCATAGAAGACAAGTGCCACCCTCCACTGTCTCCACATGTAGCTCTTCAGACATTTCTTAGTGCCAATATTTATGCTTCTTCATAATATCACATAATTTTCTTTAATCACGCCACTGTCTCTCATATTAGTATCTTTTTGTAAGGTGTTCTCAAAAGTTAAATCGTAGAAATACATTCATATGTGTATGATTCTTAATAACAATACATGAATCAACTGTCATATTTACTAAATAATTAATTAAGCCATCATAATTAGTTAATTGATGTTTTGTATGGGAATCGATATTTCACCCACTTCCGAACGTCAAATTGAGCTAAAAGTTTTCACACAGACGTATTCTTAATGACAATACACGAATCAATTGTCATATTTACTAAATATTCAATTAATTCATCATAATTATTAATTAATTAATGTTTTATATGGGAATCGATGTTTAACCCACTTCCGAACGTCGAATTGAGCTGAAAGTTTTCACATAGACGTATTCTTAATGACAATACACGAATCAATTGTCATATTTACTAAAAATAGTCAATTAATTCATCATAATTAATTAATGTTTTATATGGGAATCGATGTTTCACCCACTTCCCAACGTCGAATCGAGTTGAAAGTTTTCACACAGACGTATTCTTAATGGCAATACATGAATCAATTGTCATATTTACTAAATAATCAATTAAGCCATCATAATTAATTAATTGATGTTTTATATGGGAATCGATAAAACACCCACTTTCGAACGTCGAATTGAGCTGAAAGTTTTCACACAGACGTATTCTTAATAACAATACATGAATCAATTGTCATATTTACTAAATAATCAATTAAACCATCATAATTAATTAATCGATATTCGATATATATTCGATTGCAAGATTCTTTAAGACTAAAAAGTATAAAATAATATTAAATGATTTTTTTTTTTTTTTAAACAACGCTTATATTTAAATGCACTAAAAAGTTAAAAATAAATTTTCGCCCAACAAATGTTTGCTTCATTCGGAAAATAAAAGCGTTGGACGCTTTCGGTATTGACATAGATTGCAGTATTCTGCTGTTTATGCAGGGAAAGCGCCCAACGCTTTTATTTTCCGAGTGAGGCAAACATTTGTTGGGCGAAAATTTATTTTTTACTTTTTAGTGCATTTAAATATAAGCGTTGTTAAAAAAAAAAATATTTTTTTCATGTAATATTTTTTTACTCATTTGTCCTAATGGGAATTATGTAATATTCAGTTATTCCAAAAGGTTCAGACACATATTTACAGCTTCATTTGAAGCAAATGCTGACCACCACAATTAAGCAATCTCTCATTATCGGTACGTCCCAAAATTCAGGGATAAGCGAGATGGTTTCGAATAAACGTTGTATGGTCGACGAGTTAAGATGTAGTCTTCTGTTTACCTTCCTTCATTTAGCCATGTGACAGTCTGTATGGCTTAAATCTGTTTTTCATGTGTTTACAGCCATAGGCGTGCGCAGAGGTTGTTTAAAGGGGGGGCACAATAAATTCCCAATGAAAGTACTTCACGGCGGCGCCAATGGGGGGTGTGGGGGGATGCCCCCCACAAAAAGCGCCGCAGGAGATTTTTTTAAGACATGCATTTTTAAACGTGTTTTTAAGCGTATTAGGAGGAGTACAAGTTGTCTGTTCAATGGGTTAATTTCACACAATTCTTTGTGGATATCAGTGACATCATTGTTACAAAGTGAGGGAAGTGGTCAGTCCCAAAGCCAAAATCTTGACGGTAGGGCCACAGTTGATGTTGAGGCCGGTCGGCTGATTCCAACGTTATTCCAATCTAGGACTCCAGGTAGGCCTATGTAAGTTTAGAACCATTATGTCAGGCGTCAGCATTTTTTGTCGCCCATTACGACAGGCACTATCCTGGACCTATTCTTTCCCGGGCCAAACGGGCAAGGCAGTTAAAGCAACAGTGACAGTTTGTGGAATATATTTAATATGAGGAAGGTGCTATCTTCTCGTCTTTTACGATCAGCAGGCGTATACGGTATACCCTGGGCCAATTCTATTTAAAAAATATAAAAAAAAAGCTCATCTATCCTAATGGGGGGGCAGCTGCCCCCCCTTGCCTCCCCCCCGCGCACGCCTATGTTTACAGCAATACAACTACTTGCTCGTGTATCTTATAGCGCACTCTCACAGATACACCAATATTTTACTTTTAGATTAGTATCTGTATATTACTATTTAGAGTGGCCATTTTCGAGTAACACAAGTAACATATAGCACGGGTGTAGACCCTTCCATGAGTTTATTGAATGATAAGTGACAAAATGTTGAAAACGTAAGCGATGACTTGGCTACAGTCTCGACGTTCCTGTGTAAGATCGCGGCATGCCATGCATACGGCCTAGTGTTGGCATTACTGCGAGTTCTGCGGGTAAAGGGAGGGGGGACGGCCTGCGACTGCGCACAATGACCGTTGTGTGTTGAACGTTAGATAGGATGTGCAGGTGCAATAAGCCGCCAGTCGTTGGGTGTGGTGACCACTAGGTTGACTTACCATCCAGAACATCCTTCACTCCTTCTCTTATCAGCAGTCACACCATCCTCTATACACCGGCTTGTCTTCGGACAGATCACTTAAATTCCGGTTCGATTTGAATCGAACATTCGCATGCTGAGTGACTAATAATATTGTCAGTTCGACAAGGACGTGTATTTGTGTTTTGTTTTGTGAAGTCACCATGGAATTTGAGAACAAGACCTTCAAACTGTCTGTCTAGAAGAAGAGGATAATTTTACGTTAATTGTAAGTAAACAATTAACCATAAGACGCTGTCGTTGTCGTTACCACATGTCTCGCACACAACATAGATCACACAGACCGGCACGAATGGTACCTATCCATGCGTCGGACCAGAAAACGAGTGCACCATTTCTGTCACTGTCCCGACCACGCTTTACCTCCTGTAACTGGATGTGTATGTGTTATTGTGCTATGCTTGTGTGAAGTCCTCCAACTGTCGCAACCATCCACGTGCTTCCAACTACTTGGCATGGACTCTTAATGTAAACATGCATACTTTCCAATGAGCGGAGATGTTCTGGGCATACCCAGTTCTTAGTGATTTTATCGAAATAAAACATACAGATTTCGGGTGGACCAAACTGGGCATTTTGATGTTCTGTCTTGAAATTATATAGATGTCTTCGACATTTGATTGGTACTAAACTAGCAACGTATATTTCTCAGATTGTATGAATCCGTATATGTGGGCACATGTGGGGGTGCCGATTGTGGTGTGGTGTGCATGTGTATTCTAAATAGTGTTCGTTTCGTGTGTTACATGCTTCATTCATACCGTTTATGTACATTTCTTGATTGGATCTAAGCTATATAGTAACTCAGAAAGAGTAACATAGTCCAAGCAAAAGCAATAGTTTTGTGACCTGTTTTGTACGAAAAGTTAGTTTAGAATGAAATGTTATTCTCTTTGCAAACGTCAATTTTGCAACATGAGCCCTAGAACCCTTTGATTGTGTTGTTTTAGCCTTGCAAACGTCTAGTAAAAATAACTACTCAATGAAAACAATAATACACAGGGAAAGTTTAAAGTTTAAAACTGGTTTGTGCTTTCTAATAAATAAAATGCATTCGTTATTAATACGGTAATTAATGATCTAAATGTAAATGTAACAAATTGGCGGGGATTTGAATTCATTATTGTTTAGGAGGTGGCTCTATCTTGACATTGGCCTTCCTACATTCCAAACTCGAATCCCGGAGAGCGTATTCGTGCTATTTATCATCTAGCCATTGTCTGGCCTTACAAAGCTTTATCCTGAAACACTTTGACGAACATATTCTAAAATTAAAACTAACATGCACATATTTCATGTTAGTCTGAATTCCTCTCAAAGAAGCAGTTACGGCCACATTTTTCAATTGTGAAGGGTCCATCCAATACAACGGATAACATGTTTCGATTGGTGTAATTGTTATATCTTTCAAGCTTCGAATCATGGGTGTTATCTCCCATTCATGTTGGCTGGACTTTAACGTGCCGGTCGTGAGTTCGAATCCCATGACAAGTTGTACTGTAGTAATTGCTACCGGTACCACTATTGTGAATAAATTCGGGTAAAAGTCTTGGGAGGACTTATAGTTATCGCCAATCGGTAAGAATCTAAATGAATGTGTGAATGTGTGGAACTCGAACAGTTTTCTATATTCAAATTGCGTGTTAGATTTTTTTGGATTTTATTTGTGGGAGATGTTAACTAAAGAGAAAGAAAATGCATATGTTCAGTTTAAAATTAGAGAACTTCATTACTAAGCACATTTACAATTTAACAGTGCAACGGCACGACGCAACGGTGCACCAGTTGCCGATTTCAAATGAGTGCACAACACACTTGTAAATAATGAAATGTAAATTACAATACACGGCGATTTCAGTTTGCCCATTTAATAATCCATTGTTCAGTACAATCAACTCAATTGTCGTCATTACATGAATGCGAGGTAAAGTGAAGTGATACCAAACAAGGGGATCGTTATGAGTTTTCATTTCCAGGCGAACGTTTGTTTTTTTAAAGTATAGTTCCTTGGGAAGATGATTTTTAGTAATTACAAAACGGGCTGTAGTGAATGCAAACATGGTGTGCCAGTATTGTTTCCATGTTCAAGTCAATTCAAGAAGAAAAACTCCATCCCAAACCGGGAATGCATCAATCAATCATCAAAGCATCGGGAAAGCATCATCACTTGAAATTTGGAAGCCATCCTTAATCGTTGTAGTTGTCAATAACAAGAATAGACAGACTAACCTTGGAGCCCAACACGTGCAGTCATTGATTATTCGCGATGAAAACCAACTCTAATTAAAATGTGTTTTACTGAATTCGATTTGTAGGTGTAAACGCCTATTTGTAGCGGATTAATGAGATAATGGTACATTACAGTACATACATACACATGAGTTCCTGCAGTTAAATAGTATTATTGTGGGTTTCATTGTTCGGTGGGCTTGGACCCCAAGATACTTGCGATACATCTCGAGATTGTATGTACAAGTTCAGAACTACGTTTTAGGTAGGCAGGATAATTCATAGTTTGGACTTGCGCGAGCCGTTCGTTGTAGAGCCCATATTTAGAAATATATTTACACATTATATACTTTGACTTTGGTTTGGTAGTTTAATTTACTAGTTACGCCTCATTTGATTCGAGTTTTTCCTTGAATTGAACGAGTATTCGCTTGATCACAAGTCACACATGCTTAATTGTTATGTGAATGCTTCTATGTGTTTCGGATACGTAAAAGTAATGGGCAAAGCAATGTAAGCTACTAGTAATTTAGTTGTTTTTGTTGTTTGCCTAAGTTTTCATATGTAAATAAAGGTCCTTTGGTGGGGAATGACTATTAAATTTAGGAATGTTTTTCTGAAGTGCTCAGAGAGTACTTCATTTAAATTCATAACGTATGTATTATATATACATGGTGTATTATACTAAATGTTATTTGTACTATTTTGCAATTATAAAAATTCCATTGTTTTGCGATATCATGTCTCATCTGGGCGGAATAAAACGCGTCTCAAGCTCACTTATCTTAGTATTGATTTCTATAGAGACAGACACCAATACTCGCTGGAGTCACCCTTACACGAACTAGTTTTCTAGTTCTAATTGTGTGACGTCGTGTAATAACTAATAATTAGTATTCAGCTAAATTGTAATCCTGTAGATTAATGTCTGGTATTGCACCACTCGTATAGTTTGCTGTCTGTACTCAATATGACGTCAGCAGAGTTGTCATTTTTCTGTACACTACTTTTAAGCCATGGCGTTAGACATTGACTTTTTACCCCCACATTAACAGCTCCTTTGGCTCCCGTCCAATGTTGATAGAAGTTGAACTGTTAATAGAACGCATGGTGTAGCTGGTCGTAGGCGGTGATAAAAATGTGCAGGTTTGTGCGTCTTCTCGCGACTCCGGCAGCGAAGAGGCGCCTCGACGTCTCTACGCTCTCGGTGCAGCAACTTCCTGCAAACCACGCTAGACACGAAACTGGAATTAATCTCCACGGTATTGTTTGCGTTGATTGATTTAGTGTTTCTATATACGAAAGTGTGCGTTTTATCAGAGTGGAAATTTCGAGTGCGCCGCAGCTGTGGGTATAATTTCAGTCCAGCCAATCAAAGTCGATCGATCGATACAATCGAACCCATGCCGACCTTGAGGTAAGGTATCGCAAATCTTCGTTATTGGTCCCAGTTCGTTCATTATATTCGTTGTTCTTATACATACACATATACCCGCAGCATAAAACTCGTGCCAGCTTCTGTCAGTTGGCGAGTATTTGTTTTTATTACCACTTGCCAGCATACAGTAATGTTCAATTCGAACGGAAAATCTAATCCAAAAACGTAATATACGTTATTTTCAATTTTTAGAACCGTAAGGGAAATGACATCGAAATCTTTCTGAGATTGGGCTTTGTTTTAACTTGTCTTGTTGATCTGCTGCTTCTCATCATTCTCCACATTTGCAGTTAAAGTATATATATATATATAAACAATACTTCTTAAACTGAAGTAGGCCTATAATCATATGTTGGTCTCTGTTTTTGTAACTTGTTGTGACCAACTATATTGTGCTGCGGGTTATTTTCCCGGTTGATTATTTTCTCTCATGATACATCTTTCAAATGGCGACTCCATTTCATATCCGTGTGTTAACGACGAGGATGCCCAATCGTCGTTTGCCATTGATATACGAGTGGCGTGACCTGACATTATACATTATAATACAAATGAAGTGGTAATAAATGTGCGTTCCCTTCTTACGCAGCTTTTTCTCAAGTGCGAATATTAAAGTTTGCAGCAAGGCGAATGTTAAACACTTGCCGAGTATGTTTGACATAAATCCAATAATTGCGTTACTCTCTCTCTCGAACTTCTAAATGCAGGGATGTAGTTTTACTATTTCGTTGGTCGAGTTTCAGGGCGGGATGCACAATGCACATGTCTTCACTCGAAGTGTGCGACTTCAAGATATGTCGCGTTTCGCACTTACCCCCATCCATAGAGAAACAAAATAAGCTTGGTTGAAATTTGAAAAAACAATGCTTATTTTGAAATCAGCAGATCCTCGAAGTCACACTTCGATTGGAGATATTTGCATTCCGCCCTCAGTTTCAAAATTTGAAGCAACGTGCTTGCCACGACTTTCAAAACTCCCCCAATGAAGTGTCATACTTGAGTTGTCAATCTTTAACATATTGTTTTACAATCAAAAAAGTGGAAGCACCTGAGTTTTCTCCATCGATTTCATCAATACTTATTAATAATTAATCGATCAATAATAGGTTACATCAATACCAATGTCTAGCCGACCACGTCCACTATAGTCTACCACCACTATCTAAAACCAATTAGTAGCATAAACGGGCAGTTACAGTTATGTGTTCACATAAATGCTAACAAGTAACAACATCTAGTAAATAAATACGCACGGATTTAAATGTATTCCGAAAACAATCGTAATAATGCATTTTCTTTCAATTTTTTTTTGTCTGTACCTTGTGCTTTTTGAAAAACATTTTGTGGGCTGCCAAACCGTTTTATTTTGCTCGAACCGAACCGAAATACACACTCCCTGGTTCACATTGAGCATACACTCAAATTGTATTATTATAAATAACGGTTTAAAAAGAATGCTATCATGTGTATTGTATCCTCATACGAAGAACTAGTGTGGAGAAAATGAAAAATCTAAACAAATACAGCTTTTATTCATTATTAATAATTAGTATTATTGAGCACTAGTTAATGTGATCTCTTGCTGGGTGTACAGTGAGTGTAAATGTGATTTGCCTCTGCGGTCTGTGGGGATATCGCATATATTGCAGGTGTAGTGTAGGTTAATTCTGTGGTGTCGTCTCGTCATTGCAGCTCGGTTGGTTGGTATGTATGGTGTGATCGATCGAGCTGTTCAGAACAACGCACGGCTTTACTTCAGACATATCACGTGCTCTCACGCTTCACCACATACAAATACTCGCTTTCTAACATTATTTCATTAGGGTTTTATCGTCATCTGCTCTGAGAATACACTTCTACAAACCAGCACCAAATTGTTATATTGGTATGTACACAAGTACTGTGCTTATAAAGAATTCTTCGCATATCGCGTACTTTTTGTTGTTCAATAACGCTCAATGCCGATTTTACACACGCGGATGCACACTTGGAATTGCAATAAGTATATTCGTCTTATTTTATATGCATGCATTTCATGCAGAATAAATCCCCGACGCTATTTATCGGAGAATTCAACATTTACTTGCCTTGTTGTGAGGGAAACCTAGTAAAATACCTTCAATTCAAATCGAATCTGCGAGAGAGTGTTTTCGAGTATATTAGGTACAAGTACATCTGATTTCAATAGCCAAGGATAATGATGGTATTTGAGTTATACGTCTCATGTTTTGGCGACGATTGTAATTTGTACGGTGAGTGGGTGATGGATGAAGTATGTGGCAAGATTTTAACCTGGAACACATTGCCAATGTCTAATCGACCGCGTCTACCACTATCTGAAGCCAATTAGTAGCATTATGGGATTGCAAATGTATGGTCATGGATGCGTTCAAAGTCAACGTTATGAATAAGTTGTACACACACTTTCTTAAACTTTTTTTTTTACAAATTTCGATTGGCGTTCGTGTTTTTGAGATACGAGTGAAACCCCTGAAAGGTCCGCTGTATTTTAGTGTTAGTATTTCAATATATTTAAGGACTTCATATTTTGGCAACGGGACTATAATGTAGACTGTCAGTTACTTAAAATGTCACGTGATTTCTGTGGCCAAACCACGATTCGAACCAGTGTTTTCTAAGTAAAAACCGTGGCGTGGTCAACCGTGTTATGTGGATGTGTGTGTTATGTATTCATGTAATGGAATCTGATTACAATGACTTCTGGAGTGAAATTCAATATACAGGTGCCCGTCAGTTATGTAAGCATGTACTCTTTTGTCACGACAGCCTTTTGTATTGCCAAAGTTGGTCTGGGCCAATATTACGTGCTATGCAATAATGAGATCAATAGAGATCAGAATCGGACGAATTTATTTGCCATTTACAGTTATTTGCGTTTTGAATTTTGATGAATGAATGGAAGGCTATTCCAAACACGCTGTTGCAGGTGGTTTGGTCACACCATTGTGAATTATAAATAGTTACCAAGAATATTATTATTGGATCATGCGAAAGTATGAGGCAAGACAGGCGTGTGCCTCCTTGTTGATTCATCAATGGCAAACATACACACGTCAATTCGAACAGCGGATAACTCTTTCTCCCAAAGGCCAAAAGCATAAGCAAGCCGGTAATAGTAAGTAATAATATGTAATCAATAAGGTAATCCTGCCTGACAAGCAGAATATTTGGGTTCGAGTCCCAGCGGGGATGGATTGCCTTTAGCATACACGTAAACTTCACTGTCATGTGGGCTAGCTGAAAACCTAGGCTAACAACGTTGGTCACATTTGCACACAAAATATATACATGTATATTTACCCCTTTTTTCTTTTAAGCAATCCAAACAGTCATTTTAAATTGGCACAAGTCGGTGCCGAACCGTTACTTCGTTCTTCTTTACTTGTCTAAGCATTTTTAAAAAATGCTTGACACAGCTCTTTAAAGTTTTAACCTCTAATACGATGGATTAGCCTATTCATGTAGTGAGTTTTTTTTTGTATGATGCAATATGTCCCAATGCAGCTAATCCTGCCTTCTTTCCAGAGTTTAAGTTCTGTCACTTCTATTGCAGGTTCTCTTCTAATCTTTATTTGCATCCATAATTTACACGTTGATTATGTCAGCAATAGTCAATACCTTGGCAACTCAATAATATGGACCGAATGGAGTAAGTTGATGTAGCTTTAATGAAGATTGACATATAATATATTGTTTCACACACTCTTGTCAACAACCGTCTTTCTCATACTTTTCACGCAAACTAGGCGGGATTCTCATATTTTATAGGACAATGTCCCACGCGTTTCGTGAAGTGTTAATACTACTTCGAGAAAAAGGGGAAAATTGAACGTCTTTCTTCGTATATTCCATTTTTTTCGTTTTTCCTTTTTTTTAAATATATATTTTGACGAGTGAACTGTAAACAGGGTCTTATGCGATGATTAAAAGGTAATACATAATATTAGTTACCCCAGAAACACCGTCAATCTTAAGTTTTATAAATTTACGTTACGCTGATCCACCATTATCGAGTACGATGAATTTATGAAGGTCCACATTTCCAAGTTGCGTGAACACCTTTATTTCAGACGATGAATTTTAGCAGTACGCTATGGTTTATCAGTTTTTGGTATACACATCTTTTCGTGCGTCGCCTTACAAAACATCCGTTTGTACCGGTGCACGAACACATTGACGATAGTGTGTTTCTCAAACTTAATTTTACTATCAAAGATATGGTAAACGCATTATAATAAAAAAAATAACATTTACAAATTCATCTTAGTCGCCATAACCCGGGTCAGCCTTACGTGAACGTAAAATGTAATATTGACGGTATACCTCGTAAAAAAAAATGAAATACTTGGGAAGTCTACATAGTATATACCTACTCCGCAAGTGTATGCTCAAGTCATGGATGTGGATTAAAATGGAAACTTCCGGTGGAATACTCCTAATTCCGAATTATGCAAGGCTAATGTGTCTTAGATGCTTAGCTTATAAAATGAGGCAAGATTGATTGCGCTAAAATCAGACCTGTCTGTTCTGCATCATTATAATATGTGTATCGTGCGTGTTTGGGGTGGCTGCGTAGTGCGTTGCGGTCGTACTCGTACAAAACATTTCATACATCTCTAGTAAATGCCGGCCGTTGAATTATTTCATTGTTTTCACACAACAAAGGCACTTCCAACTACAATGGGATCAAACCTTGGTCGGGAGCTGGAACTTTACCACTACACCGAGATTAAGTGGTTGATTTGCTGACAATGTGGGGCGTCGAGAATAATTAAATAATGAACAGAAGAGGTATTACGAAATAGAATAAACAATTCTAAGCGAAATAGTATTGCTCTGAAACTACCACTCACTTTCAATACAAAATCGTACTAGCGATATATTAATCGTTAATCATAGTTTGAAAAGCGTGAGAGATTAACTTTTGGATTTGTAATCACCATCAGATGAGGGTGATCCCTCACCATCACATGAGGGTGATCCCTCACCATCACCATCACCCTTCATCATCATCCACCATCTAGATGTATGAATAAATGATCAATAGGTGTGAAAAATCATAACTTTAAGGAGAACAAAATATCGCACAATGCTTATGTGGACTACAATAAGCTGCAATAAAAACCCGATCCGAGTTTTAATGCTTATGTGGACTGCAATAAGCGGCAATAAAAACCCGATCCGAGTTTTAAAAATTGAGCATGGTAATATGAGGAGCCGTTGTATGGAACAGTTTTGAAATTGCGTTTTTTGTGCGGAATATAATTAACAAAGCAGCTTACTCAACAATTCCTTTTACAAAACAAGGGCAACTGTTTCATGTCTGTGAGGGGGGGGGGGTGAAGGAAATTATAGTGACTAAAATAATTAATCATTCACCTGAACTTAAAATACATCATCTTCTTTACCTGCCATGTATATCGCCGTACTTAGTCCTCTTAAAGCTAATTTACTTCATTAGGCAGATTACCGTGATGTTCGTAATTATGTACCTGGTACCTTCGTTACCGCTGTATCCGCCCACGTCAGGTCAGGACCCGCTGCTGTCAGATCTCAGTTGTGAGGAACCACGAGATTTTGGCTCAACATCTCACAACGCGTATGGTTTCGTGTCACATTCACACAATTGCGTTGATAGGTATTTAAACAGCAACAACAGCTGATAATCTAAAAATAACGCTGTCTAGAAATAAATCGTCTTACTTAGAAACTCAAGTGTCGTTTTGATTACTCCGTCAATATCGTTTTCCTTTTCAAGCTATCATATTTACTGTATCTGGTTTATTTGATTTCAACCAGCAACTTCAAGTCGCTTCTTCTCTAATATTGTTGGGCGTACAATAAGATTATCTTGAAGAGAGATTTCATTACTTGTATTCCTGGAATCGTTTCATGGCAAACGAAATAAATAAAATAATGAACGCATTGAGGAAGGTCGGATATTAAGTTACTGATTCGATTGTCACTGGAATGGGATCACCTCAAAAGGGTATAAGCTTTCATATTTGATTACATCAAACTTACTAACCTAGTTCTCATAAAGAGTGTTTATTTAATCGGCTTCTCCAGTATAATATATTCTTTTAATCGAGTCAATGTTGTTCGAATGTTTTTTCCCTTGTATTTTTTGTTGTTGTATATTATCAAATGACAAATCATGAGCATCACTCATTAGCAAACACAAAATACCAGATTTATATGTTAATTATTAACAGTTCATAAATAAACTATAACAATAATACAACGAAAGAACGTGTTAATTTCTACAGCTAGAGTTATTTGTGTGGTATAACAATGTTTTTCGTGTGTTTTTGTTCAAATCTGTTTGTTACAATTTTTTTAAGAATTGTTTGAACTTATCCTTTTGATATGTTATGATGTTCCGGTTGTCGAGGGTTTAAACACATCATCCACATCATCCACTATATGGAGAAAATAGTTTTGTCACCGACAAAGATAGTTGGCTTGAGCTGCCTACATTACCATAGTATTCGCTCGCTAGATACAAACACATCTTCATGTAAATAAAATGATTCTTCGATTAAATACTCATTAATTTTTTTTAAAGTCTACCACATTTCCAATCCTTTCCAATTTAGGAAGAACCGTTTAGCAGCTGCATTGTCAAGTTCTGCGCTCTCTCGACATACGACAGGAAATTACCACTGATTGTGATATTACGTGGACTTCGCAAGCTTTCCACAAACCTGGATAGTCGAAATTATCGCATTACGGCTTACGCCCACCACATGGTCAAGACTAGCCACGAACCAGGGGCGTCCAAAGTATGTTTTCCAGTCTACTTATAGTCAGGACTGCTTTACATGATAGTTTCTCATGATGGTTTTATTTTTATTATCGGCAATGAGTGACCAGAAAATAACATTTAGAGGACGAACATTTGATTTAAACATGAATCCCGTATATAGAGCCATTTATTATTGCGTTCCTCGAAGTTTTCAATTGTATTTGTATTTGTACCATGTATTAATCGACAGGCAAATAAATAAATAAATAAATAAATAAATAAATATTGAATAGTGTTTGGCTATTTTATGACCAACATTTTTGTTACTAAGTAATTAGATTTGTTGGCTCGATTTGAAACGACAGGTGTCTCAAACTAATCGACCAATTGAAAACTTGATAGTATAGTGATACTTGTGCTATTTCCGGAGTCCTATTACCGTTTTTAAATTATACCTCAAGAATGCGATCAAATCGAAACATTGAGTTCTCTGCACCAGTGCACCCTGTGGTTTAAGTACTACAGACTATTTGCTAAATATGTCAAATATTGTAATACGTACTTAGGTTCGCTATTTTCATTACTAATTATGGATTTAATGAACAAAATAATGATCCTACTGATTGCATTGTCTGAAGTGCATCCGAAGCTACAGGGTACAGCTTTCTTACTTTTTCGACGTGGGATCCGTGTAGCATTTGAGATACCCTTCAGTGTTTATGCTATATTATCGGCAACACGATATTCTGTCTTCCGTCAATGCGGTTACTTATAGATACCTATACTCCGCCCAGCCTTGAGAAACACAGTAGATGAATGAAGTCGGACCCTATTGTTCACGCTAGAAGCGGCCATAAAAAGAATGATGATGATGTTTTCCGTCTTCCGTAGGCCAATGTTTTCATGATTTCTGTAAACCTTCTTTTTATGGCCGCTTCTAGCGTGAACAATAGGGTTCGACTTCATTCATCCACTGTGTTTCTCAAGGCTGGGCGGAGTATAGATCTTACATTTTTAGTAATCTGAAATATCGAATTTGATAAAGAACAAACATTAGCATGCTTTATTAATGTAAAGCAGGTCGAAAACTAGTCAATTTAATTCTGTATGCCATGGAGTCTGAAATATGTTTGTGAATACAGAACATTTCATACACGCACATGCATGCAGGCACTAGGCAGACATGATGCACGCGCAGTTCGTCCCCCCCCATGACTGTAATAGGGGAATGAGGTACGTCCGTCGTACTTCTCACGCATACTCACACTCACGCACGCACGCACGCAGCGTTGAACTATACAGACACACGCAAACGCACTGACAGCACGCACATACACGTTCGCACTTACTTACTCCCAAACAGGCACGCGTGCAGTTATTGCATACGCGCGCGTACTTGGGGACAGTAGGCCTACGTATTTGTCCGTATGATAAGTTTATGGCCCCAGATGTAATGTTAATTAATTTACCCTAACAAATTACCCATACACTTGCTGTACCAATGTAAGTAAAAATTGCATTGTTTTGAAATTTATGAAAATCCATTGCCGTAAGGTAGTATCCATCGTCGCTTCATATTGCAAGGTCGTTTCCACTGCGGTGATAGTGCGAACTACAAGATAATGGGGAATCCCTTTGCATGCGTAGACGACTGAGGATAATGGCGGTAAGTAGGGACTGCATGAACCGTCGTGGATATGAAGGGCTGCTGAATTGATTCTCTCTCTGTACACCGGTTACCACAAGATGGCTTTCTCTCATTTTGCATGGCCGCCTGACGGCAGATATTTGAAACATTTGCATCTTTTATGAAGCGCACTTGTAGGACATGTCTTACTCGATATACAATACTAACATCAATGCACTACCATTTTTTTTTTCTTTACCACTAACCATTTTATTATTAGTACAGGTATTTGTTTTAGTGGATTTTGGTGCAAGATACATGACATTAAAAATTAGCACAATTACAGTTTGTGGTCTAGCTAGAATCGGTTGATCGGTTTGCACCACTTATCTACATATAGCTAGTTAACTGGAAGGTACCATCGTAACATATCGTACAGTTAATCGTAGTGTTAAAAGAGGTATTTATTATATTTAGTGTTCTGTGGTGACACGGAGGACGAAATGACGAAATGAAGCCATACCGCGTACTGTGGATCTTATCGTGCAACTAGAGTTTGTTGATTGCTGATGGAGAATTGGCAATGACGTATCACTTAGCACCATGGATGCGAACTCACTTCCTGCATAATTTCCTTGATGCGCACTTCTTTTTATTGTTATGTAGTGATGTACTTGAATTTGATGTTACTCGCAGCTTTATCGTCTAGCAATAGAACGATTTGCTTTGTTGTTTAGGGCGGAACCTCGTATGTGTCTGTAGATTTTCGCAATATTTTGTCATCTTATACCCTTTGAACTACAACAGAACATTTTCTTTTTTGGCAAATGCATGCCTAGCAAGAATAAATGAAAAATAAATGATGAATGGAAAGGTAAAGTAAAAAGTAAAAACACGTATTCGAGTAAGATGCATTGTTGTCAACTTGAATATTTTTAATTACGAAGGTACATCTTCTTAGAAAACGACTTCATTGAACCCGTTCAAATTTCGTGTTTCGTGGGTTTGACACACTCTGTATGCTTTATCAAACTTCACTAAAAACCAAATGTTTGTATTACCTGTTTCAAGTTATGAATAAATTTGCTTCGAATTTTGAATTAATACTACTTAAAACAAAAAAATGGTGAGACATATTAATCGTTAAACAAATTTATTCCTAGATAATGTTCCCTGTCATTTTCTCAAGGCAAGTTAAAAGTGGTTTGAATATCTTCCGTAGTTTACACAAAACATGTATCTTTATCAATAACCAGTTGACAATGAATTTTACGTGTTTTTGTTTCTGTGCACTCGTTTTTAAATTTTACTTCGTAGTTCAAGGGTTATGCACATTACTTATGTTCTGAAAATTCATAGCAACTAGTTATGTAGCCTTTTATATCTTGTGGATCGTTGCCGTGAACATCATGCGTCAGGACGACACTGGTTGAGAGCCATCACTTGAACAACCCGTCGGTGTTGCGACGCGCTCGCATGGTAGTGATTTTATAATAGTCAACCACCTGTTTCATGCAGTGGGAGGTGTGGACCGGCGTCCGGCGGGGTCATATGACTATTTGCCTACTCATCGTCTAGACTCTACGACTTGGTTCAGTATATTCAGTTCGGTTGGTACATTGACGTTGTGGAAACAATTGCTATTAATCAAATCAAAACATTCACTATCACTTTTCAAGGAAAGAGCGAACTACAATTGTATACAATTCTGTACTGTGTCTGACGTGTTCTAAACAATGTCAATTTGTAACACATTTGTAACGGAACCTACATAAATGAAAATGAATATAATAGGTCATCTATCTCTCGAGTCGTTTGTATTATCATTGGTTTTATCGACGTGCATAATATGTAAATAAATATTTGTTGACGGGATAGATTGAGAAGACGGGTTTCCACAAGACGGCTATCCATATTTCCTTGTTCAAACAGTGTGTGTGTGTGTGTTATTTTCTCTACGTTACGCTTCTCAGCTTCTCGAGGAAATGGGGGCCGAACCAACTCTCGCTAGTGTAGTCGAAATCGATATAGCTTTGCTTTCTTTCAGAACATGTTGTGCATGTGCATGAGCTTTTTCAATTCAGCCTGACAACGAGCAGATCTTTCTTTCTCCCTGTTTCGCTGTCCTGTTTGTACTCGTGGCTCAGACCTCGACACAATGTTTGAAATCATCATGACACTGACAGTTCCATCTTTAGGCCGGCCGTAAATGAAACGTAGCACAGCACAGGGCAGTGAAAGTGACAGGGCAGTGAAAGTGAGCAATTCTAGGCGGTAGACGCCATTTAACTGTGCTGCCCTGCGCTGCCCTGCGCTGGGGTCCACCCCAATGTCCAATTCGTGGTACCCAATTCCTCAACTTGGTTTAGTCAGCCTTAATCATCATCACTATCATCACAATCAGCCTTAATCTTGTCGGACAAACTTTTTAATTTCTTCGTACGTGTTACGTATCATATATCATTTATTCATGTGCATTTTAATGTTGGGTCTATACCCCTAGTGCTTTGCTTTTGTTTTCTTCAACTCTCATCAAAGGTGAATAAGATAAGTGTTCACCGTAAATCAGCTAGATATACTGCCAGCGTATCTCGGAAGGGTTAGAAGTCAGCTCATTCACAGCATATTGCAAAGGAAAGCCAAGCTATCGATTTCGCTAACATCCAGGGTCATAACGTCGCCCCCCCCCCCCCCACTCCCCTATGTACACGACAGTGTAATAAATAAACAATAATGAGAGAAGAAAGAGAGAGATTGAGCAAATGCCACCAAGAATGGAGCAGCTTGACGAATGACTGAACGTGGAAAGTGGAAACATGTTCTCAATATTTACTGCACAACCCCTACATAATAATATGCAAACGAGGAAAAAGCAATACATTTACAGTATACTAATTTCGGCTGTATGTGCATGAAGGCTGTATTAAACGGCGTGGCCTAAAGCGGCCTTGCTATACCTGGAAATGAGAAAAGTATGATTTAGATAAGCTTTTTTGATGTTAACCTAACTTGTTAATCCCTTACAGCCCACAACGTGCTGGAACTTTTCCTGTCACATCTTTTTGTCCTCCCTCATAACCCCAGGTGCACTAATCACTTCTTCGTCAGGGTAGGGTGTGAGTTTGTGAGAGCTCTTAAGACTGGTGAAACATATCCTGTGGGAGTTGCAAGTCAATGCCATTCTAAAAGCAGTCGTATCATACTCTCGGAAGGGTATTAATAAGGTATTATTTTCAATGCAAAAAGATGTATTATGCTCACCTATTTATTAAAAATATTGTAGTATTTGGTATTTCTAATTCAGAGAGGACATTTCCAGTGGGTAAGAGGGGGAGGGGTAGTTTCAACCCTCCCTCATACGGCCGTGTCTAAACTAGGGGATATTTCGAATTAATTAACCAGACCACATGATAGCCACTGACATAATACATAGATGGTTTATGGTTGAGGGAGAGTCAATAACTAGATCATTTACGCCTCCAATATCATTATTGTAGTTGCTCCAACGAGACTTTGCTGACGAACGAGCCAGACACCAATAGTAGTTATACTGTATGTCATAAATTAAAATAATAATATGCCACTGTTCAAGGCTCTCTGAACCCAAACATACATGTTAAGTCATTAGTGCATAGGTTAAATACAACAAAAAAATGCTCTTAGCTATGAAGCTTTGTTCGGCCCACAGTCCTAACTTCGTTTCCCGTGTGACGTAAATTGGGTGGCGTTCGTTTCCGTGGCCGAAATCACCACTAACATTAAACGTGAAAAACAGCCTTCACTTCCATATCTCGTAACTTATTCAGTTTTAGCCCAATTTCCAAATGAATGGCATCGTTGCAATCTGTAAATCATTTCGAATCGTTCGAGTTCATGGTTTTCCTTACAAATTCTAATATATGTGTACGCGAAATTTTTGTGGACGGAAGCAAAACCGCGACACCGTCCGCTGTCGAACAGCGTGCTTGACAGTCGGTCGATACTACATAAGACAAAATTTATTCGAATTTACCACGAGAAACGAAACCTGTGCTGTGGGCCTATCAAAATTTCGTTGAACTTTTCGTTTGCCTTGTGTAAGAGCTTCTAATGACTCAAAATATATGTTTGGGCCCAGCAATTAGTTGTCTGTGGTTTGGGTTTAGAGGGCTTTAAAATTTCCGAATTCAAAACTAGCACACCCCCAAGTACAGATGGCATTAATAATACTGGAAACGTTACGATTTTAGGTGTTCAGAACCATCTTGCAAAGTTGAAGTATATTTTTTTAAAGCGCCCTTCAAAGTTAAAATCAATTGCTATGTATTAAATTCTCTAGGATATGACGTCATTTTCATTTCCGTGCGAACATTTTGAAGCAATGGAGAGCAGTTCTAAGCTTTGCGCGAGTTGGACGACACAGAGACCTACCTATATTACACAGGGAGGTAGGTATGTATACAAATTTTGCGCAACCGGAAAAAAGTCGTTGTTCAAGTGTTGAAGCAACATGTGCTCCCTACCATACCGCGGTACCGCACTCGCCACTCAAGTCTTAATTGTCCCATGTATCCAACGGAGATTGCTCCTCGTTCGTCGATTAATGTCGGTGTCGGGACATTTCTTCATTTAGAATTACCTATACGGAGATGGGCCGTCGTCGATTAATTTCAACTTCCGCAGTAGAGACGTAATTTGCCGCGTCACCCCCCCCCCCCACTCTCTCCCCCCCCCCCCTTCCCTAAAATGTCCACTGGAAATTGATCCAGATTAATTACCTTTGACTCATCTGTTCGATATTTATTGATTTTCGTGGTGCGTTGACTGCCGACGTTTGAATCGTGGCTTTCCTGGTCTTGGATGACATGTGACCGTTTTCGAATTGCATGGTTCCCGATTCTATTATTACACGATGATTCAATTGTTGCGACGTATCCGTAAAAAATTATCCCTTTATGTAAGTTTGTGTGTAGTCTCCAGCCTGATGGGCTATTGGTAAATACTTGATTATGACGTAGAACCTTTTCTTAAAGTTTTTGTGAACGATATTTCATTTTTGTTTGCGTCATTCTTTGTGGTAATAACGTATATAATAACTAATAATAGTAAAGACAGTTCATTCACGATTTAAAAAATCTACACAGCGACCTGGTTAAAACTCATTCGTTCAATAACTTAAAAAAAAATGTATTGATAAATAATAATGATAATAATGACCGTACCAAAATAACAGTAAAATTTTACAATGGTACAAATTACAGCGTAGCTAGTTATGATTCCACCCCTCCAAAGACGCGTAAAAATAAAAATAATACCTTTTTATATGCACACACATTGGTTCGATTCGAGAGTCGCAAGGGAATGGAAGAACGTTAGCGTCATGAGAGCCAATTTAGGTATAAATTGCACAATATCTGATACAGGCCTATTTTATAGCCTAAATTGTTAATATTTTCTTAAACATTGCTTATTGTGAGACGGCGCCCCTTAATTAAATATACCTTGTCCCCGTAGACCTCTTGGACCCCAAAAGACCGTCTGCTGCGCCACTATCAAATTCGAAATTGTGTGGACGTTATATTATTATTTAAAGGTTATTTTCTCTTGTGAATGTTTCAATAAGATTTAGTCCCGCCAAGAAATTGATCCGAGCAATGAAAAGCTGTGTGTGTGTGTGATTCGGTGCACGTCGGTCTGTCGGTGACCGCTCGTTGGGTCCTCGTGCTCAGATCGTCTGAGAGCGAGCGGGAGCTATCGATGAAAAGCTGTGTGTGTGATTCGGTGCACGTCGGTCTGTCGGTGACCGCTCGTTGGGTCCTCGTGCTCAGATCGTCTGAGAGCGAGCGGGAGCTATCGATGAAAAGCTGTGTGTGTGATTCGGTGCACGTCGGTCTGTCGGTGACCGCTCGTTGGGTCCTCGTGCTCAGATCGTCTGAGAGCGAGCGGGAGCTATCGATCCGCCCTCCCCTCGCGCCGTACACGGGACGGTTCACCGACACTCATTTGCCTCGTGACGTCACGGCAAGTGCGTCAGAGGCTCCCCTACGCCCAGGACGCCACCTGAGTCCAATACCTGCCTGCCGAACGCTGAGTCGGTGCGTTTTCAAACGCTTCTTATTTCCTGTTTATATGATTTAGGGGTCTGCCCTTCTTGTCATGGGCACTGTGTAGTTCCACGGCAACCTTGTGGATAGATGCTGACGTCATATTTGAGGGAGTCGGAGCCAATCAGTGGGTGGCTTTTTCAAATATTCACATTTGGTTGGTCAGTGTGGCACTAATCAATGACGTCAGCATCCACAAGGTTGCTGTGGAATGACACCTATAGTGTACCCGAAAGAACCTTACAGATGGTTTCGTCATAGACGATGGACTCGTGGCCAATCAGCGATCGGTATTTTCAACTGGGGCTAAGTGTCGGCCACTCATTACTTTTCTATGGCAAAAGCTACTGTAAGGTTGTTTCGCGACGACTTTACTACATACAGTAAGATTGTTCTTTAGTGCGTTGTGAACTAATCAAAATAATATAACACATTACAATACCAAAAATATAAAAATAAGGGATCAGCGTTTCCATAAACTGTTTTTCTTAGTCTGGTACATATCAAGTATGTTATCGGCATTTAAATATATGCCACGGTTACGTTATTGTTATCGGTCACGCAGAATGTGCTCAAATGTGACATAGTAGTCGAGAATCGTGGGTTTGATGCATATCGCTCTTTTCGTAATATAGGTACAGAACATCACAACACTGATATTTATGCCGACTGTGTTTATGTTCATTTGATTCAAGATTTACAACAATAACTAAACATTGCCAGACTGGGACTGCAATTTAATAATACATTATTTGTATTACTGGAAATTGGGTGATGCGCGCGCTTCCGGAACTCATGACGTCAAGATAAGTCACGGGTCAAACGCGTGTCGCGCCGTTCGTTCAAGACCACAAAGTAACATACACACAGTAACAATCTCGGCATATTGTACTCAAGATACTATACTAATAAACATGGTGTTGTGTGGCCTTAATTCCCGCTAACTAACCACATCGATTGATAATTTACTATCTATATAGTCTACAAACCGGTCCATTTTACCAGTGGGTGCAGTAAACAAAAATAAAAATCATTTATCATATATTCACCATTTGCATGAGAAGAGGTGAAACATGATCATTTTATCTCATGTCATGACCTTTTTTTCTCGCGATGTCAAAAAATACATAAGGTAATGATATCGATATACTGGAGTAAAAGTTTATTTACACTCTTATTGTGTTGTTTTTCTCGCTGGTGCTTTGTGTAGGTCATTGTGTTAATTTAACAGCGCGAACCTCTTGTGCAGTACGATTGCAATAAAGGTAATTTCCCGGTGGTACCTGCTTGTTATTGTCCACCGCACGGAGTGCACCCAGCCTCGTTTGGAATGTGCTTAGCTTGGACAACTCCTGCCAACAGACGTCTATAGTATCACTACAATACCTTTAAGGCATGAGAACGAGATGCTACTAGATTTAGGTTGGTAGCTCGCTGGGTTACAATATTACTCGTTAGGCCTACAGATAAAAAACCAGTAGGACAAGAGATGGACTAGACTATTTACATTAAAGACACAAACAGGCATTACCAATTTCGTAATGAAGCAGTGGATCTACTGTACATCAATACGTAGTTCAGCTGTTTGTCTTACATTTTTGTGATTACCCTTTCAGTTTTGAGAAGTTCGGATATATTGACGGGCTTTGTTTATTTGTGTTTACCTTTTTCTTCTCAAGTCTGCTATTTTAGAGTTCTGATTGCGGCGTCCACGCATGTGTATTCACCACATGCTGGTCCCATCAAGTGCGTCGTGAACGGTGGTACAGTGTTGCCAGATGTTCAGCCTAAAATTATGATACTTTGTATGTACGCAAAGCAATAAAAATAATGGCACAAATTATGATACAACATTTTTATTTTTGACTATTTCACGGCCAAATGCATATAACGGTATTTCAGTATTTTTTTAAAGCACGGAATCGTGTCAAGTTTGGGGAAGGCAACAGTTTCTCTACGTCAAAAACCGCAGAAAATGTTCATTATTAAATAATATCTCAAGATTGCAACAAGAAAGCGAAAATCTAAATCAGCAGCGAATTTTGCTTTGGTAAGCCCTATAGATTGAATAAAATATTATAACCATTAGCGTAGTATTTTGATTATAATTCGATAATTAGTAATAAAATTAATTATTTATAAAAAAACATACTGATTATAATATAAGTCACGACTTAGCGCATTCAATGTGTAGGGCTTACTAAACCACAGTGCGCTGTTGATTAAGATTTTTGATTTCGAAGCCCATTTTTGTGATATAAATTAAAAATGAAAATTTGTTGCGGTTTTTGAATGCTGATGACGTCATAGATGAGTGAGTCGGAGCCACAGCAGGTGGTTTTTTCAGGTACGGACATTTGGTTGGGCAATGTCTCACTCATCTATGACGTCAGCATCCACAGGTTCCTGGGGAACGACTTTTGGTTGCTGAATGAATGAACAAGGCAGATATCGTGAATGATCGCGCATTTTTGTGCAAATGATGCCACATTTCTGGAATTATGGTTTAATTTTACACTTTGATACGGTTGCTATTTACACAGCTCATTTTATGATACGAATTCCATAATTATGCTCCATCTGGCAACAGTGGGCGGTGATCTTCACACAGCGCCGTTACATGAACGAGACGCACGCGTCGTCGCTTCGGCAGTACGCGATTTATCATACCACACGTTGATAGTGAGGAAGTGACATCCACAGGGGGGCGCGATTCTACGAGCCAAAGGAATGAAAGTGAATGCGCACATGCTAACCCATTTGATACCAATCATATTATAGTTCGTTCGTCTTGTCACTTGCGTGTATTTATAGAACTACTGTGGTTCTTGACTTTCTTACGTCTTGGATGTTTTAAACTAATTTTCTTATTTAAAAAAGAATGTGTACTTATGTGTATCGAGTGAATCGACTTCGATTAATCTATTATTAATCAATGCCAGTGCTAATTTTCGTCCGTACATGTTTGACGATGCAGATGTGTTCTCCCAACAGAAAAATGAGTTCGGTTGGTAACCCGGTCACGATCTTTATTATTTGTCGCAAGCTTGACCATAATGTTTATATAAAAATGACAGCCAAACCCGAACCCATAGTTACCGAGACTCATTGAGTGCGATTCAAATTTAGCCCTGCACTGCAATCATGTAACTTTGGTCGCTAACATTGAAATCGTTGTTGTGTAGCCAAAGAGAGTTCGAGAATTCGAAGAAGTTCACAGGAACTAACTATAAAAATCCAGCAAGCTGTGAGCAACATTGGCAGTCTTTTGTTTTTATTGAAAGCCTGTCAAAATGTATCAAAATTCACACTTAACTGAGTAGATTCATAGAGTAACTATGGTATTTATTCTAATATTCCATTGTGTTCTAGAGGTAGGTCTAAACTCGAAAGGTATAGTCCGTCCTACTTTAGTTTTATGAAATAAAGTCGTTTAAACACCGGCGTTTCCGCCATTTCTTGGTATCGAAAGCTGTTAATGGCTGGGTGCCCGTGATCGAGAGGCGCGCACGATTTCCGTGATGATGATAATAATGATATTTGGGGTTTACGTCCCATATTTTTGCAACTATGGCTAGTTGACATCCCCGGGATGAGTGTACAACGTTTAATAGCGTTACCGAGCTATACATAATTGCATTTAAGAGCTACGATCGTTCAAACGTACAATTTTCAACGATATCGAACGTTATCTACCAAAGTTACATTATCGCAGTGCTGGTAATCCTTTTCACGCAGTTCATTAGTACATTGGAAAACCGCTTGCACTGAATATAAATAAGCTAAACGGTTTTGTCGGAGACTATTGAGGTTTGTGGTCACCTAAGAGCACGTGTATCATCGACCATATTCACATGGTCACTGCCAGGGCCTAGTATGGAATTAAAGGTAACCGCAACTCATGTTTTTCTACTTGTGGCCCATCTATGTCCACCCTGCTTATATGGTCAATGTCAAAAATACTCGTGATATGCAAGTGCTTATAGCTTACTTTCAAAAATAAAAATGATACGCTGATATATATATACTCGTTTTATATCGGATGGCCAAATTTGTACTCATGTTTCTGTGCTCTCAACTCGACTTACGAGTTTGGTATAGGATTATGTACGAACGCTCGAAATCGAAGAATACCGAAATGTGGATTCCGGGTTCAAAAGATGAATCACTGGTCACAGAATTTACATTGTAAGTTAAGATTTAATTGGTTTGTAAAAATACACTTTAAAACCGCCAGACATTAATCCCATTATAACACAGTTATTATTCAAGTTGTTAGAAACGTGAAGCGTAAACAGTTGCTTTATTATGGCTTTGCTTTTATCTCTGCCGAATTACCTCTGGGTTGACTTTACAGATTTACCCCTTCCTCTTGGGAACTACGATTAATGAACGCTTTTCGAAGAACGGAAAAAATGTTGACTTCTGGGACATCTGCACAGATTTTGTTGTCAATGTTTGTTCTTTCTTAGTTAGTATAAATTCACTTATTTGTCTAGTACGGAGAGAACGTTAAAAATGACTATTTACTGCAGTGTCGTCTGAGCCACGGTGTACATTTATTGTAGCTTATACCTGGGAGTTTTAATGTATTTATTAGTTTTCGATCATGTTATAGAGGCGGTGTGGATAATCTAATAATGTAAAACTGATTAAAATGGAAATTAGCTAAGCTTCAATAGGGTAGTTGTTTTTGTATTCCTGTCTTGCAATAATTCTCTACATTGATTTTTATAGTTAGATCAAAGGTAGAATTTCAATCTGTTCATAATGTAAATTAATATAGCTGGCTAGGTAGCCGCATTCGTTGTGCACATGCAGGTTCTGTGCATTGTGCTGTGTGCAATATAATCGGACCTCGTATGGCTTGATTTGATTGGTTTTTAACAGTCAACTACAGGGAACGTGAAAGAGAGGAAATGAAATGAAACACACTTTCAACTGACCACTAATCTGCAAAATATTGTTCCTGTCATACTACTTCAATATATCCATCGTCCTATAAACGAATCTCAAGATTCTCGCACTTGTACGCGAAAGTCGCATTACTGCGTTTTCTTCCACATATTTAATGAGAGCTCAACATAAAATATCAGGCATTTTGTCATTGAAAGTCCCAATGTCCTGAACTCTTTGGGTGTTTTGTACCGGTTTTCAAACCCGAGTATCAGGGAGAGGGAAATTCGCTCGATCCATGCTCATATGCTCATTCGTACTCAAGCTCTAAAATGCGAAACTTTTCATTTAAAAGGTTCTATATTTCCAAGTGCTCCTAACTCTCACCTCTAATAATGACGTAATGTGTTTAGTATATATACACACACCGTGCATTCCACACCCCAATGTCACAGGTACCTCAGTACCTCACCACTGCAATAGTCGTAGAACAAAATCGCTCAAGAAAGTTTTTCTTAGTGTGATTTAGTGAAGTGATTAAGTTCTGAGATCTTCTAAAACCTCGATTATAACGGTACGGGTTTGTGAATTCAAGAGTACTTCGAAAACCTCTCGCTATTGAACTGAAGACTTCTTAACTGCAATTAATTACACAGCTAATTAAAGTCATAATTATTCGAGAACCCCCTTGAGTGGAGGATGAGTGCTCGAGTGATGTTGTCTTCGCCGCGCGGCGGCTGCAGGGGACGGAGTCGGTTTCACTTGTGCTTCTCAATTGTTAATCATTTTAATTTCAGTTCACTCACTAATTTTTAGGCACACCTACAATTCTAATTTCGTTCTGTGATAATAAAACAACTTCACTATACTTAATTATAATGTCAATGAAATACAATCGTATATACTATATAGTTACCCTCGAGTAGAAATGGGCCTATGTTAATAGCTCAGAAATAAAGGACGTATTTATAGTACTTACTTTGATCATAATTACGTTATTTTAAGCAAATCATGTATTTTTGGTATCGACCTACTTAGAAACTAATTACGAGGGTGGGCAGTATCCCATTTATTTAATTGTCTTTTGTATTCAGTACCTAACAAAACTGATCTACAAAATAATGTTTTGCCATTTTCCTATGATGGCTCGAAACTCATGGTTTAGGCGTTTGGCAGTAACATACCGACAGATTTAAGCCCCGAACTGGGAATCGAAACCTGGACCTTGTGCATGGGAAGCAGGTTTTTCATTCACAGGACAGCACATGAGCATTATTAGGGTGGCAGCAATTCCATTTTGTGGGGGTTGCGTCGCCCGCGGTGACAGGTGTATTGACGGGCGGCAGCAGCCATGACCACAACTATCTGAGGGGCGGGTGATGTAATTTGTGCATGGCTTTTAATTCAATTAAATTATAATCCTCTGCCGCGTGCTAAATGACAGTCATACGCAATTAAAGGTAAATTGAATTAAAAAGTAACTGTAACGTTATGCTTCGTCTTTTTCATTTGTTAGTCTGTATACAGGGCGCTGTATTTTTTTTATGGACAGACGATGTGTAATACAGTTGATTAATAATTATTGGTGGAATTTGGTTGATTAAGTAGGATTTCAGGAAATTAAGGAGGATTTCAGGAAATTTAGAGCCAATAAAAAAAAATACAATTTTGAATTATTTCAGATTTCAGATGTATTTTAAATTTAGCTAACATTTTCAAAAGCAACTTGCATTGTTAATCACAGGGAAATAGCAGATTAAAAAAAAATGTATGCGTCTATTCTAATTTAAAAATGTTAAAATATTTATAAGGAACTATTCTTTCAAAAAACTAGTTTGTTCAATCACAAAGAAATATGCATTTAACTAAATATTCCTGTACCCGGAATGTATACTAGAGGACCATAGGTTAATAAGTTTGGATGATTATTCTTCGTCCGTCGAACACAAATCACAAGTTTGTACAGGCTAACGAAACAAGTCTGGATAATACTCAGATTATCGTTTTTCAAAATGGATAATTTCCGCACGTAGGCGTTTTCATCCAGTATTATTTATTATACATCCGCTGCAATTACCACGGGTGGGGTAATATCCCATTATCACAAAAACACAAACACATTGGCGATATTTTTAAAAAGTAAACACCTCGTCGCGTGGTTTGTATGTGTTCTGCCACGAAGCGGAACTCTATGTGCTCGGAGCAAACACATCCGGTTAGCGTCACCGTTTCGTTTCCACGTCGGTCGCAGGGCAAGCAAGCTTAATATTTAATGAGGTGGCAATTTATGGTAGTTGCCAGTTGCCACACACATACCCTCGATGATGGCAATTGACGGCGACCTGGCTGCATGGTGGATTGTGATCGACATTGTGTGCATGGGCGCATAGTGTAAAGGCTACTGCAGAGCCACCGTCTGTGCGGAGGCTCTCTTCAGCCATTATAGTCTGCAAGGAAACTGTCGGCTCGTAAACGTGCATGGCCACATATGGTGTATACAGTGTATCAAATGACAACTGGCTTCACTTGTCGACCTTTCCTTCATCGGTTTGATCTGTCGAGCGGCGTTGTCACTTTTCTCCTTACGGATGATATTGTGTTGTGCTGCAAAGGAACCTCCTATTTATGTTGGTTAAAACTTCTGTGAATTATTTTAAAATGTCAAAAAGTGCTCTAATCTAATACATTTTTGCATTTTTCAAATGATCTTATTTATGTATTGTTGCTGAAAAACGGAAATGTTTGTAGAAACAAAAATGGCGTTCATAAAAAAGAGCACTAAATTGTCAGAGCATGACATATTTTGGTTTACTTTTTGACAGTTTTAGCTTTTAAAGCATCTCGTAAGCAATATTAACATACCGAAGTCGGGGGTTCCGCGCTTCGGCTGCCATCAGTCTGGTCGTGGGTGGTCTTGTCATCCGTTGAGGCCAGTCCAGTGGTAGGTCTGGAGTACCTGCTATAGAAATCATGTGCCATTGTTTTCTTTTCATTATACTATCAATTAGAAGTGATTGGACCATTCTCACTCCGCTTACATCTATGAATGATGCAATTGATTTCCATTTTTTTAATTTTTATAGCAACATTAATTTTTAGTGACTTCTTGAAACGCGGTTCCATACGGGTACGGAAACTGTCGCCCTCAGTTTGGTCCCCTTCATAATGTCCCCGCATAACAATCATTTGTCGTGGGAATCCCCCTAAAAAAAAAAAAAAAAAATCAGGGAAAATTCCTGGGAATATTCCCCAGTCAGGAATTTTAGGGAATTTTTATGTTTAGGCTACAAGAATAAATGATAAGTCTAAGTAAATGCTCCAAGTAAAAACATTATGTGTCATAAAATGCTTGAAATGATTTCTATTTACGCTACCTATGAAAGGTGGACGGTAAGCTGACAGTAAATTTCCAATCTAAAAATATGAGTTAGTTTGTTTTATTACAGACAAATTTTAATTTTAATGGCGTTTTCCAATGGCCGCACTGGAACGCACTGAGTGCACCTTCAACGATTAAAACAACAATGCACAACCATAGGCGTGCGCAGTGTCTAACATTAGACCCCGCACGAGGTGGCGCGGTATAACTGGGGTCTGGGCCGAAGCCCCAGCCGCCGGAAGCAATTTCGCCCGTGGTTTTTTCGGTTGATGCATTAACTTTAATGGCATAAAACGCGATTTTAGTACGCGATGACGCATTCCAGTGCCATGGGATCTTGTGGCCCGTATAGAGCCATGTTTCGTTTCATATGTTTCGTTCCGATGGCGGTCGAAGTTGACACATTAGGTGCGGCCTGGGCCGTGCGCACGCCTATGTGCACAACAGTATAATAGGCGCACTGAGTGCAGCCCATTGGAAAACGTCATAAGTGTATAATATATTATCTGCGGTTTTACTAATGTAAGGGCCGCTTTCATTTAGGGACCTACTTAGTTAGCATTATGTAAGCGGAGATATTCAGCCTTCAAGAGAAAATTTAACTAAATATCAAAACGAATGAGTTGTATCTAATAATAAGGTTGTACTGTATACACTGTCAGGGAAACAGCAGCTTGCAAATCCCCCCAAGAATGCAAGCCCAGCATGAGACCCCCCCCCCCCACCCCTCCACCTACAACAGTATCAAGTGGGTTTTGTGTAGGCCTAAGCCTACTACTTATGTATAATGACCTGGGATGAACACATACATCTGGGAATTGATTTAATAAAAAAAAACATAAATTCCCTACTTTTGGGAATTTATATGGGGTCGGGGAATATTCCTGTCCGTACATCACTACCTGTGATGAAACGACCTACACTTGTATAACTAATTTTACACTCTATTCTAGAATACGATTCCATAGAGAAAATAAGTGAGAACTTAAAGTGGGCATGTTCTAAAACTATTGGCAAGTCTTAATGTAGAAAGAAGATCAGTATTTGTGGATAAAAAAATGCGAGTTTTTGATTTCAGCCAGTTCAACACAGTTCGCCTGATTGACATGTTTATATTTACTGAGTGACCCCCCCCCCCCTCCCCTCCACACATACACAAAAACATGATTTGAAAAGAATAATTGATGGTTATTTTTGTCTTGTTCGTCATCAGAGGCCCACATATTACTTTAGTTGATACTTTCCTGTCGGCTGAGAAATAGAGTTTTCCTCCAGTTAAGAAATATTGCGTTTTGTACATTTAAATATGCCTTTACGGATGTGCACACTTGAAGCATCCGGTCTTTATGCACTATAGCGGTAAAATGGCATCAACATAGCTTCGAAAGAAACCTCGAGCTTGTATCCACACTAGCAGCCCGACCTGTAGGATGGCGGACTCGCAATATTGCGTTTCGTCAGTAAATAACACCCTATGGGAGGGATAGGTTCAGGGAGCACGCTATCGATTGTCGTTATGTCGCGCCCTTTCGTCTCCGTTGCCGTTGCCGTTGCCGGTACGGTTTCTGTTCACACCCTGCTTACTGGAATATTGTCGTGTGTTCTGGGTATTGTTCCAACTTGATTTTCGCCTGCTATCTGCTACACACTAAACGGTAACAGCTATGGGCACGCCACGTAGTATGCTAACACTCAGTTTATTTGTTATCAATCATCTAATGGAACTAAATAGTAAATACGATAATAATACCTCCACTTCACTCACATTCAATACCTGGTTGGGTATTTTCCTAACCAAAGTATCAGCTGGTATCAACCATCTTGGTTTAGTGAGTTAGTCGGTGTAGTGTACACTTTCGGTAGTGTACACTCACTATAGCCAATTTACAAAAGATTATAATTATATAGTGATTTAAGAATAATGATAAGGAATGGAGGAGATGAAGCCTGGTACCGGCACGTAGCCTATTCCTGTCGAAAAGCTCCAAGGGGACCATCGAGCTTTACGTCCCATCCGAAAGGACGGTGTAACTTTGACCAGTCATATAGGTTCCTCCACTAGCAGTGACGGCCGAGTAGTCACGCGAATATAATATATATACACCCCACCTTGCAAATGAAAATGTTGGAGCTGCGTGTGCTAAGGTTACAAAATCTATTGCGTTTTCTATGAAATCATATAATTGCAATAATATCGCCCGCCGTATTCGATTTGATCCAATCTGAACGCAATGAATGTATATTTCTTCACTTTCTATAAAGCTTTATACATTTTCAATAACACGAGTCAATTCACTCTAAACCTCAACCCTGTTTCTCTCCTACAGTAGGGCAGCTGGCTAATGTGAGACAGGTGTGATGACGTCTCCAGCAGTGGGCATGCGTTCCTCGGTACATTGATGACCCGTATTTACGGCCACCTGCTATTTACTCACGCCTTACATAAATAGATTGTGAACAATTAAAAATTACATTTTATAATAGAAAACTTGTTAAAACAGATTAGCTCCATGTCTGGATGACTTTAAATTATTTAAACAATCTCTAAATGATCTTTCCCAAAAGCGGAACGATATAAACGAAAAGTATTTTCATAAAACTGTTTTTTTTTTTTTTTTTTTTTTTTAAGGGTCAGTTACGATGATCCACATACACTTACAGGAAATAGTATTAAAGATAGGACATTCTTGACAGTTAAACCGCACCGCTGCCACATTTTAGAAGTAGTATTAATTTTAGAAATGTGTTTTTAATATAAGATTCATTTTTAAATAGTTATTGTCTCCAAGACAAAACATATTCACTGCGTTGTACATTTGATGAGTTGATTATAAAGAAAGGTCCCACAAAAATATGGCAGATGGCATACGAGCCGATTATTTTGGCTTGCCTCATCTCGATCCTATCAGTGACAGCTCAGAGGTTCTCCAAATTATGTGACGATAAGTTTCCAAAGAACAGGAAGTGTAATTTGAATTTCACAGGGAGCTTGCGCCCGTTCACGTGTAAACTATGTTTGCGTTTGGGTAGCTGCACACAGTTATGCTTGATTTGATTCACAGAATACAAAGCAAATGCACGTAAAGGACATGGATTGTTAATTAATGCAGTCTACACATGCACATGGCACATTCTACAGTGCAATGCTGCGTTGCGTCCCGGTGCAATATTGTAGAACAGGGTCACATCACAACCATAAAGGAGTCAATCGTTCGTAAATCCACGTGCATGCCATTGCCGTATACCATCATTCATACAGCATATATTAATTTATTTTACGATACCTCCTGTGGTGGACGTTATATTCCAGTTCATTTAAGCTGGATGGACCTAATTTGGTCACCTGGGGTCCGATTGCTGCGTGCACGTTTTTAACTTAACCCCAAGGTTAGTCTGTAGCCAATCGGAGGTGCAATTTAGACTTAAATGTGTACCGATCTATTAACGAAGACATAAAAAAATAAAAAAATAAAAATAAAAAAAAAACAAGCAAACATTATCTAACAATTTCAGACCAATTATACTTCAAATCGGTGGGAATTACTTCATAAAACTATATATTGGTGAACCAACTAGCAACTGCTGTGTTATTAAAACCTGCACACACTTCAATTGATATTTGTATATAAACTTCAATTATACGAAAATGCTTCAATGAAACAGGATATTCCAAATAAAGTAGGTCTATATTATAGAATTGTTGTATAACCATGCTTCACAGACTTCTCGAAAAAAATGGCTGCTTTTCAAAGTCTTGTTGAGATAACTCTTCTTACTCCCACAATTAGGCAGGGTTATGTGTATATGCAGATAAAGCTTTGGTAAGAGTTAGCCGGGGGTTATCGATGGAATGTCCGTAGGCATCAATCCCAACGAGGAGACCCCTTCACACAGACCCAAGTTAAGTACCAGTACACTCGCCTTATTTGTGTCTAGCGAACAAATTGCATTACAGTCAACTTATAATAACGATATAACTTGCCACTTGGGTACGTTCTTATGTGGAGTGGTTTGCTAATGTATAATAATTGAATAGAACTCTGTGTGTCGATCGTTATTAAGTGCTGCTTTGCTACACAGGACGAACGGGGTTGTATTTGGTCCGCCTCTGAACTATACCTACCGGAATACATCTACTAAACTTATTCTCGTGGGTTTCTCTCCTACTCAAAGTTTTTCTCGGTCCAAGAGACATATATTTATTTTACCTAATTTTAAGTTGTGCAATGACACTTTAGCAGTGTCTCAATTTCTCAACCCTTGGAAGAGCTTTCGCCAAGTATTAGTGTTAGACAAACCAGGGAGGTTGCCCAAAATGGTATATATGTTTATATGTGGAATGATTGCATTAAATACAATATTTATGGACACAAAATCTTGCCAAGATTGATATCCGAGATCTTTCATCGAACCGAGCAACTTGCCAATAGATTATACAAAATTTTGCCAAGATATTAGATTCTTTCATGATCATGCTCTCTTAATCCTAATCATAATTACCACGCTAGTTAGCTATATTATGGCTACAATATTTTTCAATAGTTCAATTCTATTGGATATAATGAAGGTAAATAAAATTTACATAATCTATCCTATCAAGATAGCCCTTTAATCAGGCACTTCATTATTTTCTGTATTTACTAGAATCATGAATGGCTTTGGCCTCAATTCAGGGGGTATGATTGGGGAAAAGTAGGAGCAAATTCAGGCAGTAAATGACTTAAAAGCGTGATCAGTGGTACAAGACATGCTCTGCTGGTCGTGCTGAAAAAATGTTGCCAACATCTTCTTAGATTGAATATGTATGATCTTGTTAAATCGAACTTATATCTTGAACTCGTCGAACTAGAGAAGTTTGAACAATAATAATATTAGTCCACCTCCGTTTGCCATCATGTTTGTCGCTTATTTGTAGTGATTGGTCAAGAAATGTCACGTTAAAACATCCCCCTCCCCCCCCCCCTCCTCTTTAATATTAAATTCCATATTCAGTAACAAACTAGCGAGCGAAATTCCATCAGTCGGGGAAAAAGCCAAACAATAAAAGATTGAGATTAGTTCAACGGGCTTGTTTCTTGGTTCCGTCAATTGAATCAACTTAGACGGCTGGCAACAGAATTCACGTAACGAAATTATGTCAACTGCTATTGGATTTACCATCTCTTTGATCATGCTGAGGTGTTATTAATTTTTTTCAGTGAACTTCTTCGCAGTCTGTATTCGTCAATTTAAATTTGATCGAATTTTCCACTCCCGTCTACTACATTACCGAGACACGTCTTGTTTGTCAAGGTTTCATTTTCTCATTATTTTGGAAGGTTTTCTAGTCGTCTCAATTTTCTGAATATAAAATTTAAGTTCGTATAGCATAAATGTAACCTATTGCGATTTCATTGAAGTATTTGTCGGTTTACGGCCGTTATGTGTTAGACAGCAGTGTATATATATATATATATATATATATATGTGTGTGTATACAGTGTATATATATATATATATATATATATATAGTCGGTTTACGGCATGGCATGATGACCGTTATGTGTTAGGACTACAGCAGTGTATATATATATAAAGTGAGGATACATTTTTCGGTTAAACCAATCCAAATTTTATTTATAATGATAATTCAACGTTTCAACGACTCTAGCGTCGTCTTTTTCAAGACATACAATTATAAAAAACAAATAAATAAAAAACCACAACAACCAAAAAACACTTGCATATAAAAGCTACCCAGTGATGTATCGCTGTGGCAGTGTTTTCCATTTGATATGCAAGTGTTTTTTGGTTGTTGTGGTTTTTTATTTATTTGTTTTTTATAATTGTATGTCTTGAAAAAGACGACGCTAGAGTCGTTGAAACGTTGAATTATCATTATAAATAAAATTTGGATTGGTTTAACCGAGAAATGTATCCTCACTTTACATATTGCTACCAACAAAATCTAAAAAATCATATATATATATATATATATATATTTATCCATGTCCAAGCCGGGGATTTTCTTGGACAGCGGAATCATGGTTATCACACCAACGTCTAATCGGCAGGGGTTATTTTTGTAAACTGTAGACGGGCCTGATCTGTAAAATAACATTGGCGAATGTGGAAGGGGTAGCGCCTGTCTTCCCTGTGAGCTACGATAGTTAGCGGCAATGGTACTACTAGTCTCACTATAAAAATCGTAATATAATATATATAGAACGTTACACAATGTTAAAAAAGTGATAAATGCCCGAATTGCGGCCACGTAAGAACTGACTACTAGATTTAAAAAATCAAAAATACTTTTTATCATTATACGGTTACGGTTGATAATGTAAAATAATGATAATTAATTGCGAACTACCTGTTCACGATCAAAATATAATATTTTACACTTTTTGAATTCAGTTTTTTAGTTTTAACGAAACCACAATTTGGGCATTTATCACCTAAAATATGTTGTGTGGGTGTCTATAGTGAGACTACCCTCCAAACCAACCAACTTTGCAAGTTTTCGAAGTTATTAGACGCCTGTGTATTGATATTTGTGTGTTACACAAGAAAAGGAAGAATAATAAGATAATGAATGTGTTGATTCAGTTCGTGCTGCGATGATATTAACTATAGGTGACCTAGGTCACGTAGAAGACCCGATCGATATGGACGGAGTACGGACATCGTGCAGACGGGCTTCAGGTATAGCGTTTGCTTTGTCTGGTCTCGTCTAACGGAAGTCGTGTTTTTTTTACGCGCTCGACACGGAAAGGAAAACTACTAATTATTGAAGAATTTAAATTTTGTATTTTTTACAAAATTATAAATATATCACAGCAATAAAAATTGAATTATGACTTTTAATTGTTTTTTTTTTTATGTTCAAACGGAAATTTTTGTTAAAATCCGCCAAGTATGTGCAAATAATGGTGGAATAATATCGCGAATTATGTACTGACAATTTGCAGCATAGTTGGTCATTATAGTCGTTGATGGAAGTATAGTGCACCAAATGGCTCTCGCGTTCCAGGTTTGAATCCTGGCGCTCGGAGCATGGATGGATACCATGGCTTCTTTCACTCACTGTACCTAAACCTCAAGAGTTTTGTTTAATTGTAACACATCGAAATACCCCGCCAAATATACGATTTTCAATTATTTCGAACTGCAAAATCATGAAATATTAACGAATACGCGGAGTAGGCGTTAGTCTTGCAAATCGCGGTTCGATACTGCTTCCAGGTTTGAAGGCAGCGTTGAGCATGCATAGCATATCTCAAGTGCTTTTTACCAATTCGTATATCATCCACTGATCGTCTCGATTAGTATGGTAGCCAAAAAATGCGACGTAACGCCCAAATATTATCATCAACATCTATTTCCGTCTATTTTTATGAAGGTTGTTAATGTTGTTATTTTTAGATTAAGATGTTCAGATGAAAACACAAATCTTGGAACACAAAAATGTGTAGACCTTCTTTTGTGTAAAAAAAAGAGACACAACTCTCTTTCAGATCTAATTATTCTCATCTAAAATTATCAAAAAGTATATTAATTGTCCTCGAGTGTATGGGCAATTCATGGGCGTTTTTCATGTTACACGTAACATTCCTTTTCTGGAATCTATGTGTAATAGCACTTGGGTAATGAAAGGAGTTTTGAATTTTTTTTTATTCCTATGTTTATGGATTTAGGGTTGTATTTTGATATAAGAATACACTCTCAAATTGTAGACAAGTAGCAAATAGCCAATTAATAGATAATATAAATTTATTTTACAGACCAGGTAAAAGCGCAATAATTGTCGGCTTATGGTCTCCGTTAAACCCCATATAAAACGCAAACGGATTACGATCACGGGCAATACGACGACACCATCGCTTACGGAGCTCGAACTCCCAACCTCCGCAAGTAGCAGCCGGTAGGATATCGATTTGTTGCGCACCCACCTTTAGCAGTAGCCTGTAAACAACATCGTGCACGGTGAGGTGGACATTCGTTACAATCCCCTGAATCTTCCTTGGTATGGCAAGTCAATTGTGAAAAACAGTTACAGGGTCTCTCACAGGTACGGAGGAAAACAGTCCCTTCCAGTCGAAAGTCCAACTATTCATACTGGAGATACGAGATGTATTGCATAATGAAATACTCTCAGTATGTGTTCTCGTAAAAGCAGGCAAATATGTTTATCTTCAATACAAACGAAACATGCTGACGTCATAGATGAGTGAGGCATTGACCTATCAAATGTTAGTATTTGAAAAAGCCACCTGCTGATTGGCTCCGACTCACTGCTTTTCTTGCAGGAGAAACATGTTTACTGCTATCCGGTACACGATGAACGCATGCGAACACGGTAGTAATGCTGTGTGACGTTTACAAGTACATAATAAAGCCGGTTCTAAAGTTGGAGCTAAAGTCGTTAAAATTAACCTTATTTTGCAAACTATGATTTCTCAGTAGTGGGTCTTCCCTGTGCGTACACCCCGCGTCTTGACGGAGGGTGGGGGTAGCGCCGACAGGTGGTTACTCTTGCGCACGCGCACGTCCCCGAGGCTGCTGTGCGGAGTAGACCGTGCCGGGTGCCGGTCTCGCTAAGGTGAGCGAGCGTGCGACTTAAGTCGTGAACGCTTCTTCGTAAACATAAGTGTTCAGTTCTTCTTTATATTTAGTTTCGTTGTTTATCATATCATATATAATTGTTAGTGACTACACATTTCGGTATTGGGAATGTAAGAGAATACCGTCCATGTGTGGCGCGTCCTGAGTTGGACTACCTTGAGCCCTTTGGTTTGATACTTCCATCAGCGCGGACATGGATTACTAAGGTAATACTTGACCGATGTGTCCGTCATAGACCAGTGAGTGACTGGTGGCCAATTAGCGATCGGTATTTCTAATTGGAGTTCACTGCTTGGTGCATATGCTCTTACTCTTTCTCCATTCCATCAACGACGCGTTTTGTTTTCTTTCGACTGCATATTATCGGACCTTCACGGTCAACAAAACGCAGTGGATAAGAAATCGTCATTGCTTGAATTCAGCGAACTTTGTTGTTGGAGAGATGCTTTATTCTGGTCCTTTCAGAAGACCGTTCGCATTTGATGTTCTCCCTCTATATTAAAGTGTTTAATTAATTTAGAAGACGCAAAATTGCGGTGATAATATTGCTCATCTCGCTCTTGTATTGTTGTAATAAAGCCGAACGTCAACCGAACATCCACCGACGAGAGGTCTTATTGAGATGGGGTCGAGTGGTATTAATAAACGCTTGGAGTAAGTGAACCATTAGTGTACTTGAAGTGAATGCTCAAAAGGGTATCCCTGGTCGCTGCTATAGCAATCAACCTCGAGTATGTCACAAATAAATATACTTATATATCTCGACGTAATGATGGCAATCATAAGCCACTTGGCTTCTGTCACGTTATAAAGCAATTATCAATCGTACACATTTCTAGTAATGAATGTTGGTTGATATTGTTTGTATCATCAGCAAAATGATGACCACAATGTGTGGGCATTACATGTTGACGGAAGATTTTTGTGGTCTTGCATTATTATGTTATAAATAATATTGAAAATGTGAAGTAAAATCTAAATAAAACGTAATCAGAAAAAACTACTGGTTACCGTGTGTGTATTACTACTTGTAATGCCTGCTTGTATTACAGATAATTTAGTTTAGTCATAATAAACAACACGTCTCAGGCTTCGTTTTAAATCCAAAAATACAGTTCCGTGCACTTTTCTTTCAGTATTAGGGAGACGAGTCTAGGTCTACAAATATATATATATATATATATAGATATCCTTCAGTAGTCAGTGTTTTATATATGCCTATAGACCTACATGTCGTTAGAAAGATTGGAACAAACACCATGAAAGTCTCACGCTGTTCAACACTCAAAGCTGCATGGATTGTCTAATTAAGGTACACGTGTACATTTAAACAGTAAAGACGCAAGTTGGGAATATGTTACATGAGGTCTTATGCGTATTACTGACAGAAACGGGAGTTTGATTATTGCATTAGTCTCATTGTCTGTACAGCGGTCAAAGTTTGGTCAGAGATAATCTCAATAATGGTTTTATGAATTCACAATGAAGAATCAGTTGTGGACTCGGTAACCCGAGATGTTGATAAAGAAGGTATCTTTACTATACCCTTGATTTATACGTTTCGGAGAGCGTATGTACATATATACATGATCAAATTATCTGATCACTTTATCATATATATTATTTAAAACATAATCTTTATGTGTGAAACGTACATATATTAGGTTTACAAAGTAAAACACGTAATACACAATTCAGCTTTTATAAACCTTCAGACAGAGAGTTATTTCATTGGTTTGCTACAGTTACTATTGTGCTATGCGTACAGCTGACTGAACCCTGTTCTACTCAACCCCTCCCTCCACCCCCCCAAATACCTTCCGTGGATACAAATATTTGTATGTTACATAATATTAAGTCTATTGAAAGTCGAGCTGTTGCCTTTCTTTGTCAGTGTGGTATGTAGTAGGCCTGTGTGTGAGCAAATCTTCTTTTGGATAAAGTACAAAACTTTATACTCGACATACGTGCTCAAAGGGAGATATTATTTGCTTGTAAAGGGGTTGTAATGTTAGCTATAAGCAGAGAGGAAGAACTGTTATACAAGTATTTGCAATTCGTCGTGCTTGTACATCGTAAGGAAATGAAGCCCAAGAGTGGGTTGTTGTTGCCGCACATAATGTGGAAGCGTCAAAAGTGCCCCCGCCCCCCTTTCGACCCCTGAAAGTTGTCAAACACTGCATGGAACGGTCATTACCTTTTGTATTTGATAAATCGTAAACTAATACAATGAGAACATTGGTAGAAGTTCTTTCCGAGCAATATTTTCACACCTTTTCAAGATCATTATCCTGATCCGTGGTTCGTGGCGTGAACTATAACTATCCTAATTGGTAATTAGTATGCGTGGGAAGAAATGTGAGTGAGTCGGTGAGTCCGAGTTCACAATTAATTGCAGTTTTCTTGTACCCTCGTGAGACGGTCCAACCATACCTGTGTTATAGAAACAATAAACTAACAATATCTGTTAGCTGCACTAGTGGTTCCTGCCCGGCAATATTGTAGGAACTGCTGTTTTTATTTCAACATGGGAGGTCTGGGTGGAAGCTATTTGAGCTTACGAATGCGCATACTTCTACCATCTTCCGAATTTTTTTTTAAATTATCTTTCAACATGAACCGTGGCTCATTGGTAGCTAGCAGGGTTGCTATGATAGAGACCAAGAGTAACAAGAATCATCACTGAAACAGTGAAACTCATTTTAATCATATTGATGAAATATTGATCATTGAAACATTTTATAATATATGGACATAGTACGTAGATTATTAATAAAATAAAATAATTACCAAATTATGCGTGATCCTGGATTAGCATGAGGTTCTTTGTTTGCCGTTATACGTAGACAATAACTGGTTATTATTAGCTCAATTGGAAGTATAGCCAACATTTTACGATGTTGGTATATTAAAAGTGAAGACAGCTGAACTTACCTCAGTTCTGGCCAATGAAAGACGACAATGCAGGTTGAAACGTGACCTATAGATACGACTTGTATTGCACGGTGACAATACGCTGGCCTCTAATGCGGGAGGTCGCCGTTTCGATTGTGGCTACCGGTAATCCCGACTGAATAGGTTTGCCCGGGATTGAGTTCTCTTTTATAAAGGTTCAGTAATCTAATAATGTTTTGTGGGAATCCCTGTAGTAGAGTACACATGACGACTATCTAGGAGGTATATTAGGATGTGAGGACTGTCAGTAGTACTCAATCCCAGCATTCTCCTTTGTGACTAAGGAAAACCCTTCAATCAAGATTGCCGGTGACCGGTATCGAACCAGCGACCTCTCGTATTCGAGTCTCGCCTCTGTCCCTTCTCTATCAGTAACGTAATGTAATGTAGCCATGCAGACAATGATACGTGCATGACCGTCGTTGATCCTGTTGCCATGTCGTGGACTCACGTTGACTATGCCTGGGTCATAGCCCGTTCGTCTCGCCCAACGTCCACCCCCTTCTCCTTTCATTGATCAATATGAAAGCCAACTCTGCATGGGATTTTCTAAATAGTGTTGAATACACGTGCGTGGTCAAATTCTGCACACAATTTTTTTTTATTTCAATTGAATTTCTGAAGGTCAACGATGACACCTGTAGGTTAAAACAAGAGTTGTGATCGTTGTACACTGCAAACATATCGTCAAGGGGGACTTAAGCCAGTAAGAGTCTTGCTTGCTGTTCATGGATTGTGTTAATGTTGTTGATTCTTGTTGCTTGCCGTCTCTATTATTGTAATCATGCTATTCGAGACGATGATGGGTGATAGAACCAAAGATTACAAACTAGTTTGTAATCTTTGATAGAACTTATGAAGATGACAATTCCATAAACCTCGCGCCTTACACGGGACTCGAACCTACGTCCCTGGGTGGCATACGCGCTTAGGACCTGCGCTCCAACCGCCTTATCGACTCTGACGCATGGAAGTGAATGCAATATGAACTCTTTATGTTTTACACATTTTGTTTAAAGTACAAAGTGATATTTTTTGTGAGAACATTTTGTTGTTGTATGACGTGCGTTGATGCTGTCATGTCGGTCGATGCGTTGCCAAGCTAGTTGCTCTCATAGAACGAAATTGTCAAAGTGCTGTTAGCAAATGAGCTTTAGTTGCTTATGTACTTCATCTATACAAGTTCAGTTGCAGTGTTATTTCTACTTTTGGAATTACAACGTATTTATTTATTTAGTGTCTATATCCTGTTCAGTTATAAACCCGATTTACAACAAGGGACATACAATAGAAACTAGGGGCATTTGAGGAGGGAGGTATTTTTCAATATTATGCCTGTAAGTAATAAACGCCAATAGATTTTTTTTGAAAATAATAACCTTTCGTTAGTAAACATACAATGTTGAAGTTGAAGTACGTTCTAACTGGTACAAGATGGATGTTTGACGAAGTTTCAGTGTGAGTTTCACTCCAAGGTATTACTAAACAGAACTAAATGAAGCGTGGGCGCTGAAGGAGTGATTGCAAATTGAAGTCCTTCGTATGAACGTGGCATTCACACCGTGTGGTGTGAGTAATCATTTTTGAGGCTATACGTGGATCAACATACATTTTTATAATTTGTCTTTTAAATAATGTTAACTGCTTCAATAAAATAATCTTTACTCCAGGTATTGTTAAACAAACAACAGTGGGCACTTAACATGTTTAGATGAATGCATTTGTGTAAATAAACAGCTGAATTGCAAACAAACTGGTATGTTTTCCATATAAATGACGGCATTCAATTGGTAATCATTTTCCACCGCTATGGAGTGTTAGGGGCTCGGTTTCACAGCCCTATACCGAGACACCACTTTCCAGATGAAAAACAGGTCAACCCCCTCCAGGCTCTATGCCAATTACTCACATTAACTAAATTATTGGAGTGGACATAATATTTGTCAAGCATTGCTCGTCAATTGCTAGCTTGTATGATTCATTCATTTGTTCTAGTCCCGTTACGTCAATCATTCGTTATTCATCATCTATTTCTGGCAAATTACTTAAGAAATGATTCAGATTCCCAAGGTAGCTCTGCCTATCGAACGAAGCGCGTAAAGGGCCGACGTCATTTTTGTAACATTACTGTTGTTTTAGTGTTTTCGTAGTGAAACTGTTCAAGACCTTTGTTATCTTTGTTACCTTCACAAATTTGTCCCACTCGCTAATGGCGTAAATGTAATACCGTAAAATAATGAAGGTATACATTTTTTTTTTAACTTAAGAATATTGTATATAAGACCCCTTCTAAGCTTCACTCCTCAAAAGTCAATTTTCATGGCTATATGAAGGAGAATAGAAAACACCAGTGGCGGGATAGTTATTATTAGCTATATGGGAGTAACTATAGTCATAGCCCATATTATATCGGAGAGCCAATCGAACTTTTCTCATTTACAGGCAGTTGTGGAGGAATGAGGCCATAAGTCGGGCAAGTCGGGCAAGTTGGGCAGCTCTCAGGGGATTCACATTAAGCAAACTTGTCGAGAAATAATGGAAATGTCAATTTCTGAACAATTGTAAACAAGATATGAATAATTTCTTAAATGCTCGGCAGTTTCAATTCATAGAGCAATTACCATCGAAGCACTTCGGATCGTGGGGCGGCATCTCAATCGTTCTTATTACTGATTTTGTGACTAGTTATGTCTGGTTGGCGTGGGACGTTTTCAAGTCACTCCATTTATAAAATTACTTTTCGAAGTATCTCGATTGCTCATCTAATGATGTAGGTCAAAGCTATAAATAATTAATTATTAGTGCGAGCCACACATTTTGTTGATGTATGCAATTGCTCATCTTTCGAACTCGAACATTAAATGAGAAGAAAGCTAATTGTAGGTTCTCTAAAATCAGCTTATTTGTTTTCACGTCGAAAAGCTATTTTAATTATTGCTGACTCGTCATAATGCTGAGAATACTGATAGCGTCAAATATGTTCTCATTTTAGTTTAATTTTCACATTTGATTCTTCATCATTGCTATTGTCTGTTCGTATACGTGGAACAAAATAAATCTTTGAATTTAGTTTCGTATATAACTTGAGCAATGGTACACAGCTGTTGTGCACGTACTTTAGAATGTTGTCACTTTGTGTAAGTTTTTAACTTCCAGCAAATGGAAATAATAAATGGGAATGGGTAGAAATGGTATTGATGGTGACTGGTGAGTGGTTTGAACAAGTTGTGCTGCCTGTTAGTCTGCCCGTCCCCGCTATAGGATGTAGCCCATTTAACTCTCGAGAGGTTCCCGCTATTTCCCTTAATTGGTCTAAGTGCATTGGTCAGCCATATGATCAAGTTTACCCCTTTCGTATTCAACATATTCTCTAGTTCACGGTATAAGTTAGTGACACGTACTAGTTCGGCATTGATAACTTGATTAATGTAGAACTCTGACATTATGTAACTCACGGAACTGCCTGACATCGTTATCGGGTGGGTACCGATGGCACTTGCTAATCGAGTTGTGTCCGCGGTGTGCTTTGTATGGGGCCGTACAACGGCTTCCATTAAGTAATATGCACTGTTGCTAGTTAATTGGATTGATATGCACTTAATGACGTATTAAGCCACATAGTTAACCATGAGTGTAGTACCTGATAATTGCGGTAGAGGTCAGGCAGGATATTCACTAATGGTTCATATTCGAAATGGTATTGCATCTGGGTAGCACCAGCGAGTGAATTAGTATGTCTGGCCCATCTAGTAGGTAAACATAGTGCATCTAATTTTGACCATCATTTTAGTTCTGTCTTGAATATGCATTTTTACACATATGAACGTAACTAAATCAATCCAAAAATATGTCTGATCAAGTCGTAGTAGCATTCTAAAAAGAACCCCCGAACAAACTCTTGAATGTTCAATCTTCAAAATAATGTTCTGTCCATAGACATTTATATAAACCAAGTAAAATGTTTCCTATTCGACAGATTTTCGGGTAACCCTCCAAACATTTTGCAATTCGGCACCACTAGTTTAAAAATTAAAACTATTGTCATGATTCGGTGAGACAAATCATTAACAACTGGTAACTTTCGAGTAATTATTTTATAAAACTACGAATCTAATAGAACTTCCTACTAAATGATGATTTCATACACGGAGAGTGAATTCATGAAAGTCTAAAATAAATTTGAATACGCCGTTCTTCGTTCCTGGTGGTCTGTGTGAAGATATGAGTCATAAGTGGTTGGTAATAATTGAAGGTAGCACAATAATTGTTTATTACACACTTACCCGGGCCTAATTGTACTATAATTGTAATTGTAATTGTAGTAATTGGACGCCAAACTTATACCAAGTGAGGTAAGGAAGACCCTTACTGTAGGGTGGTTGCTTTTTTAGGGGTAGGCTGTGTTTCTGGAGTGTAACCTTCCACAGCATACGTCACTTAAACGTTTGAGATTTTAAACGCGAAGTGTGGATTGTGTGTAGTGATCGTCCCCATAGGAAATGTCGGGGAGTCGAGAACTCTGCTTTGAGAGGTAAAGGTAATTAATTGCATGTCTGTTGAAATGATCGTATTTGCGATTGTAAAAACTGAAACGTATAAGAGTTCAAGATCATTCGAAGCTCTTATTATTATTAGATATATCTTTACTGGCAACAGGACCGACGTCCCAAAAGTGCGATACAATATATTGGACATAACAAACAGGTACGCATAATAGTTGGCAAAAAGGCTATGGACACAAAATAACAGTTATTAGAAAAATAGAAGAATATCACAAGTTAGTAACATATTCAAATGTGAGCATTGAGCAACAAAGCTTACGTTACTAATAAATTGTTCGTATTTACAGACATTATATGAATATGAACTTCATTGTTTACAACAGAATTGAACGTAATCTTTAAGCGATTGGGGCAAGAAAACTTTGATATATTTACAGCTTTGTTGGGACTCGGGTGAATTAACATGGCATACGGAAATTGATTTCTAACAGTAGGTCAGAGTGACAACAGTTATTAATAATTTTAAAAAGAAATATGTCAGCATATTTCGCTTTTGCAGATGGAAGTCAAGACAGAACTTGCTATAGTTAGACCTGTGGTATACCGTATTTGATTTAAAACATATGTTTATTAATACTTTGCTGCACGGATTCTACGCTATTAGAATTGGTCACATAGAAGAAGTTGGGATTCGAATTAAATTAGTGATCTGCACTTGTAAAGTTCGCTGCTCAAATCAACGGCGTTCTGACGGACACTGTATGTGCAAACACAGCTAATAATCGGTAGTGCTACATGTATCAAAACAGCACCGACAGCGATGTCGATTCGCAAACTTGGTAAATGCGAACACTTTATGTCTACAATAACGTATCTTACCTTTTATCCTACTTCAGTTACCTCTTCAAAATACGAGCTGTGGTTTTTGTGAATTATTGATGTGTGAGGTAAGGAAACTAACATTGAAATAATTAGTGCTGATTCCTTCCAAGAGTATGATTTTAACAACTTCAAAAGGTGGTTGTTTGAATTCGAGCTTGGGAAGGTAATTTCCCTGATCTCTCCTCGCACTGTTTCCAAATACCTTCGCCATAAAATGTAAACAATATGAAGCCTGTTTCTGATGTGGTTGTCTGTTTCCAGCTGCTGCCAGGACCCGTGCAAGCAGAGCCAGTATGAATGAATTGGACGGACTACGGCAAGAAGCAGAAACATTAAAAAATGCAATCCGAGTAAGTTTTCCGATTCCTATTTCTTCGAATTTAGGTAGTCAAATTCATGTCGGATATACTAGATTCATAAAACAGCTAATGAATTATTTATTCGTGTAACTACTATGTGTACATAGCGTATATACGTATACACTATTAGGTATGTTATTAGAAATTAGTACAGTATTATAAATAGCTCGAGCCATGGTGAACTAAGTCTTTGGTAATAACATCCAAAAATCTTGTTTATTTTTTTACGTGGCATATCCTTATTATCAGATCTATACTCGATCTAGAAACGTTGGGAGTAACGAAAACACATTTATATAGTCTATATTTCTGTCATTTAATAGCAGTTGCGGTATGGTTGTATTCGATATGGATGTATTTATGATGCTATAGCATCGTCAATAAATTTATCCTGACTTCGGATGTGTAATACACATATTCCGAGTGGCGCAAACATTACGTTTATTTGCGGTATTAAAGATGAACGTATGAACGCATTTCAATGAAACTGAGGTATATCGGCCAGAGTTGAGAGCTAAGTCGTTCGTTATACACAGGAGATCATTATACTTCCAATTTATATAAAGCTATCGGGTTATGTTCTATTCAAATCACATCTACTATGATGTTGAATAGGACTACAACTGTATCTTTGAAATCCGTTGAAATAATTTTTTCCCGTTGTTGATGGCTGTTATCTTGCGATAAGAGGTGGTTATTATAGAGGTGGCCTTCTTGAGATAACAGCGTTGCAACATTATCTTGTGCAATTGACTCTCACCTGGTAAAACACTTGTTTCGGATCAGATGGAGCCAGAAACATGTATCATCACATAATTACATCAGTAGCAAACATCGCGACTAGCAATCGGTTCTAATCGGTTCTAATCGGCATTCGATCTGAATCATCTATCTCTAGTTACGTTATACACAACGGATTCTTGTGTGTATATGTTTCATTCAAATCGATTGAGATGTTAACTTTTTACCCTTGTTGTAATACACGTAACACCGTACAACACCGTACGTAATACACGTACACACTACACAGTATTACACTACTGTTACCGTAAATAAGTTTTTAGTTGCATTCGTTAAATTCTGATAACGTTTAACATGGATTTAGAATTTTGGAATTAAAGATATATATTTGTGTAGACAATGACAAGAATTTGCTTTAGCAAAATTACATTTTACGATAGACATTAAATAAGTAACTAAAGAAATAAAATCCTTCCATTCATCCAGCGATCCGTATAAACATGCATGTTTTATTGAAAGGTTTCTTAAAGATAATACATTGGTTTGATTTGATGTACAGTAAATATTGCTTTCCTGGATGCAATGGCAAAAATACATGCAGGTCCCCATGCACTTTCGTTGCTATGTCCGTGTGATGAATAGTAGATGGGCATCTTTCTGACCCGATTCTCGGGGAAAGAGTGGCCCCTTTTCGTTCCACTAAACCTAGATCATAACATTTATGCATATGTTTTGATCGTCTCCCATTTGCATTGAAACCGCGAATATAGCAAGTCTGGCATTGAAATGGTTTTCTTTGAACCGTGGAAGGTTACGATTTGAACCGCAAGAAGACTGTTGCGTCATATCAATATCACACAATTGTGTTTATCATTGATAAGGTCGAGGTATTGTTTGTAACTAAGCAGATAAGACTCGGCATTGGTATGATTTCGTGCTGCGCACACTCAACATTCAAGAAGAACTTGTAGGTCTCATTAGGGGATGTCAGGTATTGAGTAGCTGCAATGTGATTACAGTATCATTAAATATGGTGCAGTTATGCTATTAGAAACGATGAGTAGATAGTAACGGTATACCTTACATGGGACCAACCCCACGACTCGTGCGTGGCTCTGTGCAGATCGGGTGTGTGAGTGTGCCTCGCAAAACTAAGACCCCGACGAAGCTTCAACTGTACCGATCATGGATATGTTTGCAAAATGTTTATAAACTTATTAAGATACCTCGCTACATCATTACGAGGCCAGGCAATAACCCATGCAGGGAAGGGTAGCCATGCACCTCCTCCATACTCTTACGTGATTATTGGCTTTGTACATACAACCAAGAGCAGCCGTATCTGTTGTGATGTCCCTATTTATTGTATACTCCGCTCAGATTCTCCTTGGTTATAATCGCGTTAAAAAATATGTTGCTAATTTGTATCGTGATTTGAAAAGCTTTTAATTATTCTAGAGATTTGGTGTTTCAGTTTTGTAATTCACTTGGAAAGCCACGATGCTCATTTTGTGTGTTACTGATAAGTGACACAACACTATGTACCCGTTAAACTTGTTGCAAACCGGTTGCTTTTTATCGCCTTTAACGCATTCTCATTCTCATTTTAATGCACGTGTAATCTAGTTGTAAATCCTAAACTACAAACTATTTGTGGAAACTATTTCGTCGTGCAGTTTTGTGGCAACGGGCGCGGCTGTCTTTGAGCACAGAACACAATATTTAATATTTCTAATCACTATCGGGATTCGGTTTCAAAACGGATATCCGTGTGTAGTAAGATCACCTCTTTATATGATTTGACAGACTTGGAGATAAATGGCTTCTGGGTCTTATTACTCCCCGGAACCTCTTGTTCAGATGCTATTCGAACTACCTGTATATATGGGTCAAGAGATTCCACCTCAGTACTGGCCAGAGGAGAGGTCATGTGTAATTGGGCGTGTACGTACGTTTACTATATCTTTCTTCTTGTTTAAAAAAACTTAGGAAATTGTATATTTAAATTTACCATACTTATTTTTGTACTTACCTTTTCTTGATCCTTAAAATGAATTTACCATCACGGCTACCAACACTCGTCAGACTGAAATCTATCTCAAAGACTTTCTCAAAGACACTCAAAGACAATCTGTCCCTAAGACTAACACCTGGTTTACATAGCCCACGACCCTGATACGTTAGTTAACACGGATTATCTCTGTAGTTTTCAGTGTTGTTAAAGCTACTTTTAAAAAATAGCAGTATTGTTGATCTTTGAAAGTAACCTAGCTACTTTTCAGCTACTGTAATTCGTGTAAGTAGCTCGCTACTTGTACAGCTACTCAAAAAAAGTAGTGACGCTATACTTTACAGCAACTTTCATTTTTTATAAAGGACCAGGAGTGCGTACTATTTAAAGGGTTTCGGGTACGCATTTAAATTACTTTATAAAACAATAATTCTCTACAGGTGCGGTAGCCCGGAAAAGGAATTAAACTTATTTCTTTGATAATCTAGGCCTATTGGCTATAGATTCTGTTAAATGTTTATTAACGTACAGTTGTTCACAGATTAGGTTATCTTCTTACCAATAATCATTTTTAATGTTTTTTGAAAATAATGTATCAAAAACTTAGAAGCCACAAATATACGTCTATAAGAGGTGTTATATTTTATATTGCATTGCAAAATTGCAAAAATAGAGTAGCGGCGATTTTTCGATACAAATACTCGTATATAGTAGCTTGCTACTCGCTACTTTACCGCATTTTCAAATGTACCAAAAAAGTAACATGCTACAAGTAGGGCGCAACACTGGTAGTTTAACATTTATTCTGGGGGGAAATAGAGAGAATCCGTCAAACGATTTGCTTAGTAATAAACTGGCTATCGTCGTGCATAACCAAAGAGTAATCTCTGCCATAACCCACTCATCGCGTCGATTAGCATAACTACATTAATGTAGGTCATGTAAAACAAACAAAAAAACATCAATATTGAGGGCTGAGGCTAGTAATGTTCACAAAACTGATAAGGTGTATAAAGTAATGTCTCATTTATGGTGTATTAATCGTTAAAATTGTGTATTTTCGGAAAAGCATAACGTTAATACATTACTTAATTCTTGTATTTACTATATTGCCAACAAAGAATCCTCAAACCATATGATTTTATATATTAAAACAAAATAGTAACGTAGATTATGAATAATAACATTATCTAAGGTAATAAGAATGATCAGACGAATAAAGGCTATCCCTCAATTACCGCAATTAAAGCCCACCTCTGTTTTGAACCCTCCATGTTGGGTTTTCACAAAATCTTTATAGATATGTTTTGAAAGCGTTTGCGAATACTTAATAGAATAATATAATAATGTCACTATTAACGCTATTATTTTTCGATGCATTTGAACACGGTTCCTCTTTGAACTGGGAAATCAAGAATATATCCAACTATAATGAAAACAGTGCATCCCAACTTGAATGTATGTACAAAGAAGATGAATGAATATCTAGTCTGGCGTCGAGAAGTGATAATAACACGGCTGATGCGTGCAATGATCTGAGTTACGTGCATTGCAGTACCGAGCCAAGATGGTAACATTTGTTACCCTATCAACGTAATTCAGATAAGCGGATGATAACAGATGCACTATATCGTATTGGCCATGTTCTTGCCTGTGACGGTTGGCAGGCCTGCCAGCAGCGGGTCAAGGTTATTGTCACGTGATGGCGGGAGAATTCTATCTAAAACCCGGTAATGTTGGTCCTTATGTCTGTACACTTGTACACCCTGTGTGGTTGTTGTAATTGTCTTCTCGTCATTACTTCTGCCCTCGACGAAGTGTTTCTGGCAATGTAGACCATTTAGTTTTAGTCTCGACTTAGGCCAGGATTGGTGACACTACGCCAACGTATGAAACCTAGAATTGCGCACAATTTTTGATTCATGAGGCCGACTGGAGCTATAACCAGAGCCAATAACCGTACTAACTTTCGTGGGCAATCCTCAACCTGATCCCCTAACCTAACCGAATTTCGTGGGATGTCAGGTAGCTGGGCTAAGTCACTTTGATTCAGTGTCACCCATCCTGGCCTTATCCGACTCCTTTTAGTTTGTGATATTCATAGTGTACCCCTGCGGCAAGAGTGGATTACACCTAAAAGTGGTAATTCACTACGGGTGTAACAAGAGCATAAGATAGATCTCGGGCTGCCATGTTTCCCATCATTATCAAATATACTGTACTGCGTGTGATCGATTAGTGATTACTATTGGTGGGTGCCTACAAGCCGCCCTAATTTATGGAAACCTGTCATGATACCAGGCCATAATATGGCACTGAAAAACGTAAACCTCAATGTGTGGATTCCGTATCCGGGTCCAGGAGACAGAATTAAAATGTTCAGCATATGTTACTCAGTTGTTCTTCGTCACCGTTTTGTCTATACTCTGGGTGTTGGTCTAGGGGACACTGCGCAATTAAAACTTGTTGACACAATTGATAGTTCACATGGAATTGTGTCTCGTCGCTATGAATTTGCTCACAAGTCACCATGCTACCGGAAACAAAACCCATGAAGCAGGAATACACGCAGATGATAATGCGGCCGTCGTCGAGTATGAAGCATAACATCGCTCTTGGTTTCCTATAAGTTGGTTTTAATGCCTCATCCTGCTGGCGACCTTCAAAGGAATCGAAAGTCAAGACTTGATTGGCCGTAATTATGCATAATGCTTGTGGATATTTATGGGCGACCGTGGTCTAGCGCTCCGCTCCGCTCTTTCCCATCTCATCTTCATTTTAATGCCCGGAACTTTATAGCTCCCTCCCTTATGTCCCTTCCTCGCGCCTTAGCCGCTCGGGAATTGTCTTTTTTTATTATTATTATTTTGCTAGAGAGTCAAGTTTGATTGACGAATTATTGAGTGTGTTATGCCGCATTCAAGCTTGATTCGTATTTATTTGGTTATTGGAGAGCTGAGAGAAGTTTTTATTAGTCACAGCAATCTCCAATAGCGCAAGTTACCAATAATGATTATACGTTTACTCATTCATTCATTCATTCATTCATTCATTCATTCATTCATTCATTCATTCATTCATTCATTCATTCACTCATTCATTCATTCACTCATTCATTCATTCATTCATTCATGCATGCACAATCTCTCGGGTCCGGAGGCCGTCTTATGCTCGGGTTGACTTCCCGTTGTATTCACATTGTTACATTAAAAGGTGGAGAGCATAAACACCTATTATTAGTTCTAGCTTTCCTACTCTCTTCCAAAATACCTTTCACTATGGCTCTTCTTCCATATATTGCATTATCCAGTCCTCACACGCGTTCTGTTCTCGCGGGTATAGTCTTCGACAGGAGGAGGTCATACTTAGTGGCATAATTTCGTATCCACCATTGTTATGGAGCTTGTATCAAAAGTGAGGAATGTGTGTTACTTATAATTATGTATTTAAAACCTGAAAAATGGATACATCACTAGTTTATTTCACAAAATAAATGCAAAAGCGTATGATTTGTGGTGCTTGTTTCATATCTTTAGAAAGGCGAATTGGTACCGTAGTAACTTATCAATTTTAGTGTATACCCTACCTGTAGCAAGTTTTATATTATATCGCCTTGTCTGATTTCGCCCGAATATATTTCATTTGAGCACGCGTTCGTTTGCGCCCGTATTGTCTATCATCAGCTGTGCACGCTATACAATTTGAAACACTCAAAAGTAAAAATATACTTGTTATTTTGCAATATTTGAAAAATGCCGGGTTTTTTTTGGTACACAAAGCAGACAATTGTCTAAAAATATCAATGTTTGATTACTGTTGTTATTGTTTGCCCATCAACACCGGAGTATTATATACTATTAATATTATATATATTATTATTATTAATAATAATAATAATAATAATAATATTATTATTATATTAATATTATTAATATTATATAGTATTATATGCATGTCTACCCTTATGGCAAATTATGTCTACTTTGTGCTGAAAGTGAATGTCTTCATTGTAGCGTAGCGACGTAGCGTGTCTTGACTTGAGTATAGCTTGAATTACAAATTAACATTTAATATTGATGTTATCGTGACAGATGAGTTTCAACTGTGCAATCATAATCATCCTAGGTTTCTTGTATGGTATTGTTGTGGTGGCCCTTTTATGGTTCAGCTTAATCCAAGCTTGTATAAACTGTGTGTCCTTGTATGTTTACCTTGTTTTTCTGTAAAAAGAAAACATGAGTCGTGATAAAAATCTGAATTGCGAGAGATATTTCTATTTATTGAAGGAACGGCTATAATGCGACCCTTTACAACCTGCATGGATATAAACCTCGCAGATGCACATGGCTTCATTAACGTATTCCGTGGCGGTAACGCAGTTGCTTGTGTGTTAACTTACACCTTTAATTTCATTAGCACACTAGTAGTTGTTGGGTTTCTGCTGCATTATCCATAATCGTGAAATGCTAGAAGCGAGAAACATTTTATTCCATACAATTCTCTCTAACGACAAAAAGCGTTTTCATTAATTGTTCCTTTAGTTAGTTGTAACATTGTTAAATAACTGTTCTTATGGTTTACAAAAACTATTTTTCAGTTATTCTGCTTATTTTCAAGCATTTTTATGAAATGTTCGGCATCATGTTTCTAATCTTGTTACTTATTATCTCTGATAACGAATTTTATTTAAATGCCGTAATATGAAGGATTGGCAGGAAATGCGTCATGATTCGGGAACTTCTTGAAAAGTTAATATGATGACTCACTGTATAGGTGGGTTGTATATATATATATATTGCAGTCAGTAACTTTATCTATATTCATTGAAATCAATTTCGAATCACAAATGACAGCCTCAGATTGACGAAACCTGTGATGCGATCCTGTAACCTGGTAACGCGAATGTTACTTGTGTAGAGATGGTTCCCTCTGTGCGTCGCTTTTCATTATTTTATGTTGTGAAGTTCGCATTTGTATGGTTGATCTTCGTTATTTTATCGATATCCGATTGCATTATTACTTCACTAAGTCTCTCGCAGCCAATAGGTCTTTGTGCTATTGTCCCACCATTTCCAATTAAATCTCATTGTTTGTCTGATTTCCACGTTTTCGCGTTTCTATAATCCAACTTGGGAAAAGAAGATAATCTTCAAATTAATCGAGATTTATCACTCATATTTTATATATATAAGGAACTTGATGAAATGGATGTTGTTGAAACGCGAGTGGGGCAACTTGAATAAATGTGTACCTTATGCCATACCTTGCCTTTGTTGGCGAGTAGTCGAGCAGTATGGAAACTATTACTCACTGCTTGGAACTGAACACACAAATATGCTGTTCACTAAATGATAAACTAACCTACTGACATTTGCTGTGTAGGTGATGACCCAGTGTTTTCATGAGGCCTACAGCAGATTATTTAGGTGCGAAATCAATATATATATGTATATACATACATACACTAGTTGGATGGGGAAATGAATAATAATTAATAATAGAATCTGGAATGTACCAATATGTCTTCCTTCTCGTCATTGAGGACGCGTCTTCGGCATACATTATCTCCTAAAGCCACCTGGTCGGTGTGGAGGAGAAGGATTTTTGAGGGAAAGTGGGATTGGCTACATTGAATTATTAACGCTCACATGCCGAGGTCTGGGACTATGCTGAGGTAAAATCGATTTTGAGGGGAAAAGTCTGCATAGACTCGCCAATGCCGAGTAATAACTGTCTGAATTAAGGCGACACAGCTGTGCAACTGTGTTCTTCTAATTCTACGTGTTACGTCATCGCGTTGCCATGGGTACAGAAATTGTCTCTCGAATGTCAATTGCAGCTAAGTGCCGAGTGCATGGTGCAAAACCGCATCAACTAATTGGGTCGAAACATTTTATATGTTATAATTTGCCGTTGAGCGCAAAGGTAATTTTCTGTCCGTGTGTTGTCTTGATTACTCCCACTCGTTACGGTTAATTGCACGGTGGTTAACGTAGCTTCCCTAAGAACGTTTGGGTGCAGAAAGTCGTGTTATGTTACTTTCATGCTTGTAAAGATGAGGATGACGTGGGACCGTGTTGAATGTTCTGCACTGAAACTCAATTACAGTAATTGAGTTATGTAAGGTTAGACGAGCTCTGCGGGTATGGGATGATCGGGGACCCCCGGAGGCATGGGATGATCGGCGCACACCAGATACCATTATTCTGCTAATTACTTTTTCCACCGTGTGCATTTTCTTATTTGCGCGTAATTGACCATGGTGTGTGATTTTAGATTAGAATTATGTTTTTGTTGAAAAGTGACGGCGGGGTAATGCCGGTGATCAAATCAACACCGTTCAGTGTGTGGACCACGAGGGTGGCAGTGGCGGACCGTCCGTGTGCACTGTGCGCGCATGGCAGTCACGCACTCAACTATTATACATGTGGAGAACCACATAAAACAGTTAATGGGGATGTGTAACTATTGATTTCATTTAGGATGGTATAAGCACCTTCGTCCCGCACAATAAGTTCAATGGGCTAGCCACTGGTCGACGCACTACCGCGCTATATAGGCCTACTCATGCAGTGCTGCACAAACAGTTCACCAGTAACCTTGGCCTTATTTCGCAGCAGTTAATTGCAGCTATTTATGTGCGAACATTTCACTTTATGTTTGATGGATATGGCTTCCAATATATACGTGTCGTATAGCAGTGTTGGGTGCGATTGTAGCCCTAGTGTGGGGCCTTCGGTTTAATTATGCGTTCGCTGTTTCGTCGATGTCCTCTTCCTTTCTATTACGAAGTCAGAAACTGTTCGGTGTAGATTTGTTAGCGTGTAAGTTGTGAAGGTCCGCTTTAAGGTGGGGGATATTTGCGGCTCAGGACGGCTGCCTAGCGCGACGAACGACCAACTACCGCTTGCAATAAATGAACATAGTTAATATATTTAAAGGGCATTAATCCGCATGTACCTTTTCTCGTATATAAATAATACAGTCGAGTACTGACCCGCACTTATGGAAGGTACCTTGCACCTTGCTGCTTTTCCTCAGCCAAAACTCGCATGATTCAAATTCTGATGTGGCTCCTCGCTTGTGCCGTAAGTCGCGATTAGCGTTCATGTAGATTGTAAAAGTATTAATACAATACATTAATTATCGGTGTACAAAAAAAATTATATTTATATATATATTTAAAAAAGTATAATCGCTTTTTTTTTTAGCAGACTTTTTTCGTATTGATAAATGTATTGTCTTAGGTCAGTTTAAATGTATATTAATACATTGTATTGCTTAGACAAAGTACAGTGGCCACCCTTGGCCTAGCCCCTACTACACTGGATCAATACCCTTGTCTCGCTCTAGAACCGCGAGTGTTGGGCCACCGCATCGATCCACTACTATTAGTGGAGCAAAATAACTTGACCACATATTTTCTAATACGCTCAAATTAGTGACTTCCAGTGGCGGAATATTGGTGTGTGTGTGTGCATGTCGAGATTCTGGTAACTATAGGTTTGTTTTTACCTGTGAGAATGTCTGACTTCCAGCTGTGTGTGTCCTTACTCCTTATTACGCGTGGAGCTGCCTCTCCTGCCTGTTGACTGCCCCACACCACACGTGTGCGGGTGTTTCTTCATACTTGGTTGTATTTTGAGGTTGCATGAAGAATCTGATTCATGGTTTTGATGTACAATACTGCTAACGGACAAAGCTTTTGCATCAAATTAAATATGCACCGACCTTATTTATATCCACGATCTTGACTCGCAAACTGCTTCTGCGGTGTACCTAACGCACTCTTTCTTGGTGGTTGGAGCACGTATTATTTTCTAATCATTGGTTTGGCTTCGTGTTATTTATTATGACGTCCTTCCAGTGCAGCTGTATTTGACGAATGTAGCCAACAGGTTTGTGGGGCACGTCTCGGCAGTGGGGGATTCTGCTTCACAGTTAGCAGCATCTGCAGCCCCCGATGATCTACGACTATTTATTCACTTGGTTAAATTTCGTCTCGGTTTTGTAGTTTCAGGTTGTTGCATATCAGTACCATGACTTGAGGAGGAATTAAAATTATTAGTTAAAAACAGAAGAACTCTTCAAATTCTCCCCAACGTTAAATTGTAGCTTGTATATTAAAATTTAAGGTGCAACATTAAAAATAACGGAATTATTCGAAATCTTGTCATTTCACCAAAGTCTGCAAAAAAAAGGCCACGCGTGAATTTTCTGTGGTCCTGATTAGTGATTACTGATAGCATGGTGTTTTGTGTTTATGATTTCTATAGTTTATTGAACGTGATAATATGTTCCCGACTTTACCTGTTCACTTTGACTCGGCTATCGTTTCGTATGAACAGACGATCCACTATAACTAAAATCAATTTTATCATTTATAGAATAATTTGCACGTTATTATTTCCAACAAGTTATCGACATTCGTATAATATAATTATACCTAATTTGGCGTGGCATTTTGAATTGTAATCAACTCCACAGTTTTGGTGTCATAACTATTTGTGGGGTAGCAGGTTCGAGTGGCTTTGAATTGAACGTTGCAAATATGTGTGGAATGCAGTGCATATGCGGTTAATTCACCCTTCCTTTACAATGGAGCTAAATTGTATTGTGCCATGAAGTACAAGCTAATTGTTGCAAGAGTGTTTAACGCAATAATTAAATGCTTTGGTGGTGATATGTACATATTTGTGAACCACTGGAATAATTTACAATTATTGGTTATTAATTATAACCAATTACACAGATTTGTATGTAGCAGGTTAGAGTGGGCATGTAATTGTTGCAAGTATTTGCGGAATGCACGGTGCATTGTCGGTTAATTCACTCCCCCCTCTTGTAATTGCGCTAAATGGTGCAAGGACGAATGTCAAGTGCAAGCTGCTACACAATAGTTATAAATGCTTTGAGATTATTGTAGGTACTCACATTTCTGTACCAGTTAATCATGTTTGTTATATTGGTTTGTTTGTGGCGGAATCAGTATTCTTTCCAATAACAAAACATTTTGGATTCACGTACGACGATATTGTATCGCATTCCCTGATCACAATACGAAATATGCTGCACCTGCTATGTAAATCGTTTGTATGAGTGTCTGTGGTCGCTTTTTACATTTATAGAATATTTATATTAAAAATGTAGGTTGATTGTTTTGGTTCTAAAAGTGAGCTAAGCTAAGCAGGAAAACTTATCCGATTTGCTCTAAGTGTCCCTCACTGATTCGATAATTTACTAGGTGTCAATTTAATATTTCGCGGTATCAGTATTTCATAATTTGTATTAAATTCTTTTGTAATAGTAAAATTAATATTTCTTCGTCCATACCAAAGATTAGGCTACGGGCGTACGAACATTTCAATCCGCGAATGATTCCTCGGTTGTTTGTAAAGAAAAAAAGGGAATAGTGCCGAGCCGTTATTCTGACATACTCCGAATGATTTTAATACAAATGACTGAACTATTGATTGCACGAAGTAATTTAGCGGATCGTTAAGGGACATGTTCATTGTTTATTTTAGGCCGCTGCAATCTTTCCCAGCATTTTACAACGCTTATATTAGCTTCATGTGTTTGTCTGTCTGGACGGAATCTTATAATCGATATTACACTTACTTCTAAATGTCCGATCGAGCTGAAATTTTTCACACATACGTATTCCTGATGACAATACATAAATCAATTGTTGTATTTACTAAAATATAGTCAATTAGTTTATCATAATTAATTAATTAATGTTTTATATGGCAATCGATATTTCACCCACTTTCCAACGTCGAATCGAGCTGAAAGTTTTCACAAAGACGTATATTCTTGATGACAATACATGAATAAGTTATTATATGAGCTAATATAATCTGGATCGCGCATGGACGTAACTGTCCGAAATTCAAGTCTGCGAGCACGCTAGGTTCCGAGTGAAGCCGACAAATACAAGTACACAAGTATGCAATTTTCTAAATTCGGACACGTCCAGTGAGCACATATTCGATTACAACATTCGTTAAGACTAAAAAGTATAAAATAATATTACACTAAAAAATTTTTTTTTAAGAACATCGCTTATATTTAAGTGCACTAAAAAGTAAAAAATAAATTTTCGCCCAACAAATTTTTGCCTTACTCGGAAAATAAAAGCGTTGGGCGCTTTTGGTATTGACACAAATTACAGTATTCTGCTGTTTATGCAGGGAAAGCGCCCAACGCTTTTATTTTCCGAGTAAGGCAAAAATTTGTTGGGCGAAAATTTATTTTTTACTTTTTAGTGCACTTAAACATAAGCGTTGTTTAAAAAAAAAAAAAAATCATGTAATTATATAACGTTCTTCTTGCACAACATATTTATTTATGTATCTGTAATCTGTATGATTTAGAACAAACAAAGCACTAACATCTCATGCTTCTGACCTGTGAGGACATACTGTACGGATGTTTCGGCCAGTACCATGCGAGTGCCTTTGTGTGTTGCCTCCATTCGGTGAGAGCCACCCGCTCGATTAAGTATTGTTACGCGCATAGAAAACAACAGCACAACGTTTGCTATGTTTCAATGCTGAAATCTCGAAAAATGTTACTCGTAGATTTGAACGGGTGTAACGATGTGAATGAAGTACATAATAAGAACGGACACTCATTGCTTCTACACCAGTGGCTCCCAACCTTGTTTGACTCAAGGCACCCCAACCCTACATTCAATAGACACGCGACATTTTGCCCCCCCCCCCCCCCCCTATCATTAACGCTCACTAATTTTGAAAAAATTTAATAATTAAAATAATTTTGAAAATTCAATCGTGGTCATCAGATTATTATTAAAATATGTATTCATTTGTTTTGTATGGTTAAAATGATAATGATTTTTCTTTTCTTTTATTATATTTTCAAAATGTTCAAAATCAAGATTTTTTTCCAATCTCAACGAAAATTTCGTGGCACCCCTAGCAGAGGTTCGCGGCACCCCGGTTGGGAATCACTGTTCTACACCGATAGAGAGCCACTACTTTTCAATGTGCGTGTGATTAGGAACTCGTGCTTTTATACGTACAGTCATGTCGGGAGCACTTTTCTACTCTTCACCAGGTCGAATTAGTGAGTTCCAATCAGGAATTTCTGCTTTATATTAGGTGACCTTGGATAGTGTTGTCGATTGGAGGTCTCATCTCTTGGTAGCTCAAGTCATCTTGTGGCATCTTACCATGCTACTACTTACCATGATAGACCAGACCAGTGATGAGGTGCTTTGTCATAAGGCCAACAATTTTTTGTTATAAATAATATCTAATGGTGCGTTTTAGGAATTAGTCAATTTTTGCGGCTAGATGTACGAGTACGTCTTTTAGACTTTTACGTGCTTTTACTTGTTATGTCTCTCGTCGTTTCGGCGACATATTCTTCGGCGTTTCCTGGGCTTTCACTGCCAGACGGTCTGGTGTAAATCTATGTCAATACTCAATACTCAATACACGTGATCACACCCAAAACTCGTTATGACATCACATTGGGTCTACGAACATCGGCGTCTCTTTATGCATATTACTTCACTTGCGTTCAGAAGTAACTTATCGACTGGGGTTTGTTTTATTAGTCTATCGGGAGTTGCCCCGTTGTAGTTGTGGCGTACAAGAACGTATGTTGCTTCCAACTCATCGGACGCTCTCTCACGGGACCAGAGTCTGAACACCAGCCGCTAAGTAACATGTGCATGGACCATGGAATGAAGTGTATCTGCCAGGTTAGGCATCGTTCGCAATGTACCCTGCCTGCTCCAAACTATAATGTGTTCAGCCAAACACGACTCTTCATGAAACACGTGAAACTGCAAAGAACGTAAACATGTTTTTTTGTTTGCTACCTCACAAGTCACACTTGTGTTTTTAATTATACCCTATTGTATTGCAGTTCCGCCTTCAATCTGTGATAATATGTCACTGAACTATGAACTATGAACTACTGTCATCACCTAAAATGATATTTGTAACTCCAGGAAGCTGGAATTTGTGCAGTAGAGACAGACTGACTGAGCGACCTGAAAGCAGTCAGTTGTAGTGCAAGACAGTTGTAGTGCAGTCAGTTGTAGTGCAGTCAGTTGTAGTGCAGTCAGTTGTAGTGCAAGACAGTTGTAGTGGAGTCAGTTGTAGTGCAAGACAGTTGTAGTGCAGTCAGTTGTATAAGTGCAATTGATAGTTCCGATGATTATTGTTTATCGGTAATTTATTTATTTATTTATTTATTTATTCAATATTTCACATACAGCGTATTCTGCCATTTGGCGTGAAATAATAAACATAACAATCGAAACACAGAAACAAGCACAAAGAACACATATTACACATGTGTTTGTCAATACTACGTAAAATGAGTACAATAACAAAAACAAACAAAGTACAAAAAACAAAACAAAAAATGCCGGTGAAAGAGACAATGAGCACAATGAAGTTTAAAACAGGTAAAAGAGTGTTAAAAACACAGGCAATAATATCTTTATACATATAGGACTTGATCCAAAATAATACAATAAAAACAAAAAATAGTAACGAAGAAGAATGCCGGTAATCTGCTGCGATATAACGTGACACTGTTGCCCCCCTAGATATTGGCTTTTCATTAAATCTAATGCCGATGTCAAAGCACAATATTGTTACAATCTAATGAAATAGGACGAGTAGAGGAAGAAATATGACTCTTGAGAACAACGAGCGGATTAATCGTGTCGTGTGTTGAACCAACATCAACCAAATAGTCACCACTGGTCATCTACAGCGCAGAGGGAGGGGTGTTTTCCAATTACGCCAACGACATTTCTTTCATAATTGCGCCAACTTTTATACCTGTGGTAAAAAAAAGGTAATTTTAAAGTTTTAGGCGCATCATGGAAAAGTATTCCCATTGTGCCAATGGATGTATATACGTACAAGGGTCAAAGGTATCGCTAGAGCTAGGAAACATCTGCCTCAATATTTGAAGCAACTTTTTAATGTTGCGCCGACAATAGTTCCAGAGCTTTTACGACATTTTTTAGTATTGACCGTTGCACATACACATCGTGTTGGCGCATTTGGAGTTTAACGTTAGAACGTTAAATTATCCCCGCCCAAACGTATTTTCCATAAGAATAATAAACAATATTGTAGTTATAAATGGTAAGTGCAGGTGTCACCACTGACGTAACGCCTCGCAATGGCTTGGCGTGACGTCAAGGGAGGACACTTGACTGCACAGGTCGTGATACGTCAATAGTGTACGGCGTTACGTCTGTGCTAACGTAATGAGAGCGTGGCTCTAGAACTGTATGGATACGTAGAAATCAGTTTGATTAAACAATATATTATATGTGCGAAAAGGACAACTGTTACAAGTGGCTTAATTCTGCTGGTCACTAGCGCCATTGAGTTGCGTGGCCGCGGTCGATTAGGTGTTAGTCTAGACTCGAGACAACCGCGGCCCCTCTGCGTTTCGACTCCTGGCGTGGTGGGCACCTGGGCGTGGGCGTTTTATCATCCTCATAACCGCCCACTCATCCTATCGATTAGTACCGTTGCTAAAACATGAGACGTGAAGCGAAGATGTTGTTATTAGTAAGAAACGTTAATGTTGATCACATTTTGTAATATCCGAGTTCCTGGCCACGGTCGCAACTCACAACATTGCATCCCACTCATACTTGCAGTTGCTTCATTATTGTCGTTGAAAGAAATGATTTCGGTATTTCATGAAATAAGGCAAACATTTGTCTTGGTCTTGGCAAAAATAACATCGAAATGACAAGGTGTGGGTGTTTCTCAGCTCGGATGGTATATAGTAATACCCGCCATGAACTCTAGAGCCTCGATCGCGCTAGATATGTAGCGTCCAGGGGCGGACTGGCAGGTACGGAACTACGGAAACCCGTACGGGCCCCCCCCGGTTGGGGGCCCCCTTGGTGGCCACCACCCAACCCCCTGAAAATACCTTACGCTATATAGATTATGAAACAATAGTAAGAAGAGCATAATATGTATCTCATGTCAGTGAAAAGGGACATATAGAGTTATATAGACCATCTAGAAGTGCTTCAAAGATTTCCGCTTTCTTCCTTAGAGCTTACTTTTTTATAGTTTAGTTTGAAATATAAAACATGCCAGTGCTGAAAATTTCTTTAATTTAATTTTGAAAGTGGTGTCACGGTTCAACATGTTGTTCGACACACTTATCATCATTTATCGATTTTTACACGTGTTTATATGCGTTCTAGACAAATTAATAGGAAACAAGAACCCTCAAGATTTCTGCTCGCTAGCTCGCTACTTGAGAGTGACTTTTGATAGTTTGCAAGTAAACTTTGTTATATCTGAAAGTATACCATTTTGCCCATTTATAATAGAATAGGCTCATGTAAAAATGAAATAAAGGAGTTTTCAAGTCGTGTGTCATTACAAAGCCACTTTCCGTAAAATAGTTGACTGAAAATCGGGCTGATCACGTCTCTATAAGCGTTCAAAATTTAAAAAGGCGAACTTTGTGGCAATATCTATCGGTGCCTACTGAAATCCGATCCAGCGCAGCACTATAGCCATAAGATTACTTTTCAAATGACAGGATCGAACTCCTATCCTAGACCTATGACGCTAGGAATTATCAGTGTAATATTGACTTTACTTTAATTGTTCTTCATGATAGGATTTCGCCTCAAAACGCGTTTTAGACCACTGAGCATCATGCAGGGCCGAAAATTGTTTCGCCTTCGGCGACGTTGCCTCCGGCGGCAGGGGCTTCGCCCCCGCCCCAGCTGCATACCCAGCTACAACACTCGTTACGAGTACAAATTACACGATGCGAGTGGACAACTATAGTAGTCGATATTTGTAGAGGGTTGGGAAACAATATAGTTTGAAATATACAACTGCCAGTGTTGGGAAAGTTTCTTCATCAATTTCGTTTTTGAAAGTGGTGTTCACAGTTCAACACGTTGTTTCACATAACTATCATCATTTATCGATTTTTTAACGTAATTATATGCGTTCTAACAAAATAGTAGGCTGAAAAATTTTCGCCTCCGGCGGCTGGGGCTTTGCCCCAGACCCCTTAAAGCTTCGCCAAGTCCCGGGGCCCCTAAGATCCTTTTCCGTACGGGGCCCTTACCCCCCCCCCAGTCCGCCTCTGGTAGCGTCATAATCATAGTTGTAAATATATTATGTTTATTTTAATAATAATAATAATAATAATAATAATAATAATAATAATAATATTTTTTTGTAGAAATCCCTGTTATAGGGCTTTATCTTATGTGCGCCTCTTCAGGTGACTAACTAGGTAGGGAAGGAATGTCCGAGTGTTGTTTGTAAGACCTTCACATTTATTACTGAAGAAAACCTCGGGAAAAACCTTTGGTCAGAATTGTCGGTGGCCGAAATCGAACCGGTGACCTTCCGAGTTAGAAGAGTATCGCGTCTTACCGCAGCTGAGCTACCTCTATCGGTATTTTATCATTGTGAAAACATAAATTAATGATATTTATTGGTGGATCCCTGAGAGGAGTATATGGATAATACCAAATGTAGGCCTACTGCTTCAAAATTGGCGGGGTCGTCGAAAAGGCGGCCTTCCGGCATCGATTATGTAGGTTCACAACGTTATCTTTAATTATGACGTACTTCATATTATGAATTAAATTTTACTCGTGGCAGCAAAATCTAAATGTTCGAGATTGCATTGTTCTTCGAGTCAAATGGTTTGAAAGCATTACTGTCTTTTGTTAGGCTGTATGTATCTACCTACCCTGCGGAACTCTCCATTTCTGTCGCCTAAAATTGCTTTAAAATACTTCAAAGTTGATCAAAAGAAAACCAAAATATTCATCCCCTAGAGAATGTAGTGGTCGGTTTTGATGAATGTTTCATTATTCCATTAAATGTATCCGTGTTTCAAATGTTCTTCATTAACTTTTGTAATGCAGTGTTGCAATTCCTTTCACAATTACCGATAGAGGTGGCTCAGCGGTAAGACGCGGGACTCTAATTCGGGAGGTCGCCGGTTCGATTCCGGCCACCGGCAGTCCTGACTGAAGGTTTTTTCCGAGGTTTTCCTCAGTCGTAAAAGCGAATGCTGGGATTGAGTCATACTATCAGCCCTCGGACAATCCTTCCCAACTATCCAAACACCCTAATAACCTAGTTAGTCACCTGAAGAGGGGCACATCAGGTAAAACTGGTGTGCACCCTAGAACGGGTATTCCTACAAAAATTATTATTATTATATTTCACAATTCACATTATGCGGTTCAAGTGGTTAAAATTTGCTCATTGTCTGTATTATTGACATACTTTTCATTCCGCCTTGATGGTGAGAACTTGAAAGTGGGATGAAAGCAAATTACGCGTAGTTATGGGAGATAAGACTTACAACATTGTCATGAAGGTTAGGTAACATATAAATCATTCCTGATGTGTCGTTATTTCCGTACAGATCCTATAAGTTCTGGTTTGTCGTTCACGTCATCTCAACTTGTGAGCAAATTTCACGTGGAAAACGAAAAAATACAAGCTTTATTATCTATAAGTGCAGTGTGATCAAACGGAATGAAAATAAACGCGAGTAAAAGTATCTTGTCTCAAAGTTCATGGAAGTGATTTGGAGAGGGTCTTTGGGTTCCAGGAGTTGCATACGTGCTTCTGATAAAACAGTGATTTTGCCAGAGCATTGTTTCAGCATTATGGTTTCATTCCTTTACAATACTGAACAAAATATGCTCGTTGGTATAACAATTGGCATGTGGCATGCCTCTAAATCCCTCCCCTTGGTATGTTGCCGTGCGACATCGGTATGAAGACCTCTAGAAGGCAGAAGGCACTCTTGTTAAAGGTATTTCTGAGAAGCATCTTCATCAGCAAACAAGCCAAGTCCATAGTAAGGAAATCAATAGATTTACGGTGTAGTACACCCACCACAAGGGGCATCAGATATCCCAGCTAAATATACATTGTCATCTGATCTATAGTAAGCTGCAAAGGGATGTATTGCCATTTATAAAGAAGACTTCTCGGAAATAATCGGCCTTATTTGTAGCTATCACTGTCGTAATCACCGTTACACATGAAAATAAACAACAGCTGAGCAAATCAAATAAACTTTATAACATTTATCGGTTGCCAAACCAAGATTATCATTATAAATGTGATGAAGTTCTCGTGGGTTATTGTGGAAGGACCTCGCTGCTGGCTCTTCTCGTTGTCGCTCCAATTCCCGGGTATTATGCACCTATTTTCACGACTCGTATCGGCTTTCATATTTCTAAACCAGCCAGCAATTCATTTCACAAGCCATTCGTGTATTGTATTATCTATCTGCAGCCGCAATAGATAACGAGGACGTATTGGACATGGGTGACGTTCACCAATCAGGAAGGAAGTTTGACTTTTTCAACGGATGTAGGCTACGAGTTTAATTTATCTTGGAGGAAGCTAAATGCTTTGCCTGGCAGCGGTATAGCGGTATACAATACTCTAAAACAGGGCGCTATAGATAGTGCACCAGGTGCAAACAGTGTATCGATATTTCGTCACTTATTTGCCAACTTATCTTTTGCAATCAGTCCACATTCATTAATCATTGCTTTGTTATATTATGCATGTGTGCAGGTCGGTGAAGAATGTTCTTTTTTCTGATCTCATGTTGTGGCAGGCATATCATGGTAGGCCTAATCTAGTTCGGAGACACTGCTTTGTATTGCCAGTGCAGCAAACCACGATATTCATACATATAGTATGTATGTTTATTGTTTATCCAAGCAGTTGGAAGATGATGATTCTTGTTTATCTACGTAGCTATCTATCTATTATGTAGTGGCAATCTTGATGATGATGATGATGATGATGATGATGATGATGATGATGATGATGATGATGATGATGATGATGATGATGATGATGATGATGATGATGATGATGATGATGATGATGATGATGATGATGATGATGATGATGATGATGATGGTGATGGTGATGGTGATGGTGATGGTGATGGTGACGAAGACGACGACGACGACGATGACGACGATTACAAACTACGGCTTTACCGATCGTGTTTACTGAACGAAATAAAAAATATTGTCCAAATAAAAAAGAAATGCATTCATTAAGCGAGCGAAGCGAGCGTTTCCACTTGACTCTTATGGCACTTCATTCTGTTTTTTTGTTTGTTTTTTTTTTTTTTTTTTATGTCCGTCGATAGCGGTCGAACGGAAAGTCCGATCAACTTGAAATTTGGACCATCCACAAGCCTCGATGTGGATTGAAGGTGTATAGTTTTGAGGCAAAATCGTTCGAAAAGTTACAAAGTTACACCATAGTTACTGCAAAATATTTTTCTGAAACAAAATGGCGGCAAAATGTGAGATAGCCAGATTTTTCTACAGATTTTTCCGGTCACGAATATGTTAATGTGATGGCGATCTGATAAATATTGGCAAAGTTACACAAAAGTTACTCGAAAATATTTTTCTGAAACACAGTAACAGCAAAATGTGAGGTGACTATCTTATAGTAAATTTTTGTCCAGTCACGAATATACTAATTTCAACGCGATCGGATACGTATTAGAGGCAGCAATTACATTTATATTGCTGTCAATAACTGTTAGTAACGGTGGCGGACCGCGGCGAAAACATGACAGCGAAAATTCTTAGCAACGCACATTGCACTGCATCCAACAATGTCGGGAAGTATAATAGCTATGGAAATTAGAAAAAATTTTGCAATGCGCATTCTTGAATTGTAGTTAATTGTTGTTTGTATTAGCATTGAAATCTTTTCGCCAGAAAGTTCGTAGATATTGACGCGCTCGCTTATCAACGCGTCAAACAGAGCGTTTTTATGCAACATTCATAATGTTTACATTTCATCATCACAAATTAATTAAGCGAGCAAAGCGAGCGTCTCCACTATACTCTCATGGCACTTAGTTCTGTTTTTTTTGTTTTTTTTATGTCTGTCGATAGCGGTCGAACGGAAAGTCCGATCAACTTGAAATTTGGACCATCCACAAGCCTCGATGTGGATTGAAGGTGTATAGTTTTGAGGCAAAATCGTCTGAAAAGTTACAAAGTTACACCATAGTTACTGCAAATTTTTTCTGAAACAAAATGGCGGCAAAATGTGAGATAGCCATATTTTTTTAAAGCTTTTTCCGATTATGAATATGTTCATTTTATGGCGATCTGATTAATATTGGCTAAGTTACACAAAAGTTACTCGAAAATATATTTCTGAAACACAGTAACAGCAAAATGTGAGGTGGCTATCTGATAGTAAATTTTTGTCCGGTCACGAATATACTAATGGAAACGCAATCTGATACGTATTAGAGGCAGAAATTACATTTCAAATGCTGTCAATAACTGTTAGTAACGGTGGCGGACCGCGGCGAAAACACTAGACAGAATGACAACGAAAATTCTTAGCAACGCACATTGCACTGCATTCAACAATATCGGGAAGTATAATAGCTATGGAAATTAGAAAAAATTTTGTAATGCGCATTCTTGAATTGTTGTTAATTGTTGTTTTTATTAGCTATGAGATCTTTTCGCCTGAACGTTCGTAGAAATGGACGCGCTCGCTTATTAACGCGTCAAACAGAGCGTTTTTCTAGTATTTGGAGTATGTGGCTAAACAAACGATGCTTTTAGCTAATTTAATTTAATTTTGTATTTTGTGTTGGAGTTTTGTGTTCATTTATTTGAAATTCACAGCCACACAGAGAATCTTAGCAATATGCATCATTATCTCTTCCCTTATCTAACTTCATGTTGTCTAGGTGTACACTACACATTTGCCTTCTCTATAGCTAGTAACTTCTGTCAATTTACATATCTTAGTTCATTTTATTAGGTGTGACACCGATAGAGGTGGCTCGGCGTTACCGGTCACCGGCAATCTTGACTAAAGATTTGTCCTGAGGTTTTCCTCAGTGACTTAGGATCCACCCTAGTAACGAAGCACGTATTAAATAGTACAATGCCCAGCAAAGAATATCACTTCTTGTAACTGAGTGTGTTGCCAGTAAATACGAATTTATTTATTTTATGCTGGGATCAGTCCTACTGAAAGCCCTCACATTCCTTCCCAACTATCCAAACATCCTAATATATCTAATTACCTGAAAAAGAAGAGTTTTGTCACCCGACACCAAACACGTGAATTAATGCAATACACATTTTTAATTACCAAAATATGCATAAACTTCAATCATGCGATGTTAACGTGTTTTTTTTTTCTTGAGAGTGCTACCCAATATTTAAAAAAGTGATAAGTTGGAATGATTGGTTCTGTTAGAACTAAAAACTGGATTAAAACAAGTTTTAAATATTTGAATCATTATGGTTGTTCTTTGTAATGTACCGGTAAATTAATAAACAAATTACAATTAAAACATTAGTTAATAAATAAGTAAAACACTGTAGATACTAAGAATTATGTGGTGTATAACATAAATCTGTGTACTGAATGGATAGTTCTGACTACCTCTAATACAGTCAACAGAATTAAGTTCCAGTGTTCCTTGCCTCACAAATCAAGGTTTAATGGATCAAACATCCATTAGCCTAGCATACTGTAGCCTGAAGCCAATTGAAGCATAATTAGAAGCGTGGCATGTACTCAACAGTTTCAAATTCAATTAGGTTCTATAATGAAGGGTCGTTGTAAATTGTGCATCGTGGTCGCTCCTGTACTGGGATTCGGAGAATGCAGCCTAATTCAATTATACTTTATGAACGTTCTTGTTACAAATCGGACAGGTATGTATAGGGAGAAGGTCTACCTTTCAAGCAATGTGTTGCCATTATGTTTGCAAATGTATTTTGTCAAAACTTATGATAGGCTTACTATGATATAGATTAAGCTGGCATAACAGGTATTCCTACGAAAAATTATTACTATTACGTATTATCCAGAGCTTGTTGTGGCTTTTGTTGTGGGTTTTAAGATAAGGAAAAAAAGCATACACCATATAGTATTGATAGGTTTTATTTAACCATATTATATTATTTTCTTTTTTCTTCATAGAGATGACAGACAACTCTTCAGTTTGTGAGGCCATGGTAGGAGTGTTTGGTAAAAAAACTATTTACATTGACTTGTGATAATGACAACCATGAGCAAGCTGTCTAGTTGGCCATATTCTTATTAAATACAACTTCCTCTATTTCTTTCTGTTTGGTTGTTTATTTTTTTGACTGTTGGTAGCACAGCCTGAAGGGATCTAGCATGTTTTGACATAAGTCCAACTGAAATTTAGAATATTTTCTTATTTATATAGCACAACCATGAAGTGTGTCCTCCTGAATTAGAACCCCGCGTCTTATTGCCGAGCTACCTCTATCGGTATCTGTAACATTGTCTAGGGACACCTACATTAGAATGTTTCAAAAGACTGATAATTCCAATTTTGTGAGATATTTCTCTTGTTCATTGGTCTAATATTGTAATGTTGTCTTTTCCAGGATGCACGGAAGGCAGCTTGTGACACTAGCCTGGTCCAGGCGACCAGTACCATGGAGCCCATTGGAAGAATACAAATGCGAACAAGACGCACCCTCCGAGGGCACCTTGCAAAGATCTATGCCATGCATTGGGGGTCAGACTCCAGGTATGATTAACTCTTGGGTACATGTGTGTGTTGTGTATGCAGAGCTGGCCACTATCAAAAATACCCGAGCTTTAAGTATCTTGTACTTTGTATCAAAAATATATTTTTCATTTCAACAAAATAGTTAGCACATATTTTACTGAAGAATAAAATAATAATTGTATAGTATGAACTTTGAAGTTCTTGATTGGCCGGGATTGTATCAAGATGGTACACGATGTTCCAGGTCTACTTGAAAACACTTTCTTTTTTGCCAAAACCAAAATTGTATTCCCAATGTTAAGCCCTTTTCTTATTTCCTGATCATAACATTGTAAATCTATAAGCAAATGTATTTTATGTTCAGTATTTTTATTAAATTCAAGTGTAGTCTATATGAAAAAGTACATGTCTTCCAAAGTAGCTTGTATTTTGTATGTTTTGTATCCAAAATTCATTCATTTGAGTATTCTGCCCAGCTCTGCATGTATGTTACATTAAATTGTGTATGAGTGAAAATTTCAAATGTGCACAGTGCACACTTATTGTGATACAGATTACATAAACTTGAGCTTTGCCTGTGTCAAATAAATACCGTATTATAAGGACCTGACTTCAGTATGTAAGACCTCCCTATGAAACTTGTCACTTAAAATAATGCATGTTTGAAGGATGTGGACTAGACACAGTTTCTGCCTCATCCTCTCGTTCTTTCCAATTCCAATTAATGTTTTTAAAAAAACATCACACAGAATAATATTTAAAAACTTGCACATCACAATATGTCACTCATAATTCGTGAATAGAAAATAAATTTCTACATGTCACCCAAAGCGTTTTCTGTCTCGTTTTTAGTCTAGATCTTGGACCAGACTTTAAAAGTTTAAATGTAGGTTACAAAAAATTGTAACCCAAATATCAAGAAATTATTAATTATATACTGGTTTCAAAACTAACCCCAGAGAGACTTGTTTGTGACTGTTCTCTCCAACACCAGAACTGTGCCCTTCCTCTCGATTAGCACCGTTGCCACTATATGAGACGTTCAGCCCAACAAGAGTACCTGTACCTGATACCTATCCTTTGTGGATCTCAGGATATTCATGCAGTGGTTTATTTTTGTAAACCAGTTCTATTCAATGTTTTTTGTTGTACTAGTAGACAACATATTCTTGAATTGACCTCTATCATTTCAATTAGGAGGATCAATAGAGTTCACGTTAAACTAGAACATGGTGGGGGTTTTAAACCAGGCTAACGGGTGATATGTGGTTGCTTATGCTCTTCAAAATCATGTATGCTTCAAATTTCTTGATTTGGGGTATGGTTTATGCTTTTCAATCCCTTATAATTTCATCTGTGTGACCCAGTCAGTTCCTTCTGTGCTTTTGGGCAACGTGTGCCATTGGATAGCTTCCGTCTGGTTTCATTCGGCCTGTCAGCACATATAGTGCACCACACATTTCTTCATAGAGATTCTGTCTATTTATTAGTCTTTTGAGCAAGTAGTAAAAAGTCAAACGTGAACATTTTGCTAGAGAAGGAAAGCATTGTTCTGCATCCTTGTAGATCATCATGACAATAATATAACTTATTTCTTTTAATTCATTCTTCATCCATGATGCTCATTAGCAACTCCAGACTGAAGCAAAAGTTTTCAATGGAACAACCCAACCCAACGGAAATATGTGTCTCCTACTTACCTGTGTATGTGACATTTATTGGTTGCTGAATCGTGTCTGTTTTCTGTTTCAGTATTTGCAGGAACCTAGTCTCAGCTTCTCAAGATGGCAAGCTAATTGTTTGGGACTCGTACACGACTAACAAGGTCCATGCAATACCGTTACGTTCTTCATGGGTAATGACATGTGCGTATGCCCCATCGGGAAGCTTCGTGGCTTGCGGCGGCCTAGATAACATCTGTTCAATATACAGGTAAGTCATCGCGCCCGAGCCAAAAATGGTACACTCGCAAGTCTGCAATTGACGTAAAATGTTGTAATGTTGATTGAAGAATGATTCTGGAGAACGTGTTGTGCGCCCCAACACAGCCTGTTGAATGGTTTGTGTGATGTGTTGGGGTTTGCAGGAGCTGCAACTTAGGCATGGCTTGTATAATCTTTTCTGCTGTTTGCTAATGATACAGGGTACGTGTACATGAGTTCAGAATGCTTGTGTTGGATGTATGCATAGGAAGGGTAGGCTTACTTACATTGGGAGTGTACGAGGGTTGCATTCCAACTGTCTCATACCTCATGCATACATTATGATGATGACGACTTGTGATATACCCTGACCATTTTTAATGCAATGGGTCCTAATTATGCAATAAAAATCAAATCAAATCCATAAGATGTAGGAAAGGCATTTGAAGATGGATGAAATATTATTACATTGCCATTTCATCTAGTCTCTGTAGGCCTACTATTTAAATGTTATGAGTAAGCAGATTCCCCCCTCCCTCTTCCATTAGTTTGTAATGTGTGCCATAGTCAGCTAAAATCTGATTTTTGAGTCCACAAATAGTAATGTATGTTAATGATCCCTGCTATATGAAAAATACATCCTTTTGTTTAATCATGGCAAAAATTTCCAGGAATGCTTCAGAGTTTTTATTGAATTGCAATTATGTTTTTCCTAAATGTTTTTTCTTCTTCCTCATTCTACACTAATACAGCTTAATATATGCCGTAGTCGAGTAGACTTTGGTGTGGTAAACGGTTGGTTCTGGCTTTCCAGGTTCAAATCCTGGCATGGGCATCCATATGTTACACTTGTTCTTTTATCTCAACCATTCATTCTCGAGCCCCGTATTGTATTTATTTTAGGGATGACATCGGGTATCCGGGTATCCGGGTTACCCGAATCCGTTCTAAGGATTCGAATCTTGTTCTGGTACATTTTTAGTTGAATTGTTGTATGCTTCAACAATGCACCAACAGTGGTGATAACAAAATGACTTGTTTCCATTCAATAAAATACTTTCCCGCTCCGTTATGTACCCATTATCGGCTTGATTAAAAATAGACTAAGCCTATTTTATGTGGTGTGATTGCTGCGGGCGAGTTCTGGTTTGCCTGTGCTCCCACTGGCTCTCGGCCTACCCCTACCCCTTCCCGACCGTCATCACTGGCTGACAGAACGCACGCTGGCAGCTTCTGCCACGGGCGGTCAATGGCCTTCAAATAATGGCGGGTTTACATAACTGACTAGTGATTAACCCGTGAATAAGCCACGAGCTTCTTTCATTGGCTACAATTGAGAATACTGCTCTCCGATTGGCTGTGACTAAGGTTTGTCTTGACTTGACTAAGAAGTTGAAAATATCTCAACTCCTTGGTCAAGTCCTTAGTCACAGCCAATCGGAGAGCAGTATTATCATTCTCACTGTCGGCCAATGAGAGAAGCCTGTTGTGGCTAGTCAGTTTTATGAACGCGCTCTTAGTCGCTAATCCTTAATCACTAGTAAGTTACATATACCCGCTATGACATGTTAAGCGACGTGATTTACACTTCTAGGATTCGGGTTACCCGAATCCTTGAGGGGCTGGAATCGAATCCAGATTTTACTACCCGATGTCATCCCTAATTTATTTATTTATTTATTCATTTATTTATTTATTTATGTATTTATTTATTTATTTATTTACTTATTTATTTATTTATTTATTTATTTATTTATTTATTTATTTATTTATTTATTTATTTATTTATTTATTTATTTATTTATTTATTTATTTATTTATTTATTTATTTATTTATTTATTTATTTATTTATTTATTTATTTATTTATTTATTGGTTCTCAAGTGTTGGACCAGTTTATGTTTTAAATCAATTTCAAACCTGTAGTTATAAAAATAATTTGTTAGTCTCAAAGAAATGAATACAGCTAGGAAGCATATGAAAGTGAAAGTGGCATAATGTTACGTTGTTAATTGTTCCAGCCTGAAAACGAGAGAAGGCAACGTACGAGTGAGCCGAGAACTCCCTGGCCATACGGGCTACCTTTCTTGCTGCCGCTTTCTGGATGATAACCAAATAGTGACAAGCTCTGGAGATATGTCATGGTAAGAACTCCCTGGCCATACGGGCTACCTTTCTTGCTGCCGCTTTCTGGATGATAACCAAATAGTGACAAGCTCTGGAGATATGTCATGGTAAGAACTCCCTGGCCATACGGGCTACCTTTCTTGCTGCCGCTTTCTGGATGATAACCAAATAGTGACAAGCTCTGGAGATATGTCATGGTAAGAACTCCCTGGCCATACGGGCTACCTTTCTTGCTGCCGCTTTCTGGATGATAACCAAATAGTGACAAGCTCTGGAGATATGTCATGGTAAGAACTCCCTGGCCATACGGGCTTCCTTTCTTGCTGCTGCTTTCTGGATGATAACCAAATAGTGACAAGCTCTGGAGATATGTCATGGTAAGAACTCCCTGGCCATACGGGCTACCTTTCTTGCTGCCGCTTTCTGGATGATAACCAAATAGTGACAAGCTCTGGAGATATGTCATGGTAATGAGAGTCTTGTTATATTACGAATTGAACCACAATTTGGATAACCGGAAAGGATCTGGGTCTAATGGAAAGAGACCAACGATCAATAAAGTAACATGTTGTTAAGCTCCGTTGACGGTCGAGCGTTAGGAGCGATGTGTCGAGCACGGCAACCAGTCGGATGGATAGTTTGCTGAGGCGGTGCCACAAGTGCCTAGTTCAACTTGTCTCTTGCGGCACGATAATCCATTACGGTTTGTTTACAAACGGCCGGTACTTGTATAGCGAGGTATTGTAGCAATACTTGCACAGCGATTTGTTGAACTGGTGGGCAAGCCTCAAGCTATCAACAAAATAACATAGAAAGTGGAAATTATGGAAATACAATGTTGTTTCTAGTTCAAACGGCTGCTGGATGCCTTATTATTTTTGGAGGTTATATTGGTAATAAAATGTGGGAATTGGTTTTGAAGTGTTTCGACTAGTTCTAATGCTGTTATGTTGTTAGTACTATGTATTATATTACTGTACCTACACATTTATATTATTATAGACCTTCTGCACACAGTTATTCTTTTTCTCTCATGTTGCCATTGACAACTTCATATACTGCCTTTTTAAATTGTGGTGATTCTTTGGATACCTGTAGATTTGGAACTGGAAACAGTAAGATTGAAAACATGATATTGTGAGCATTATTGGGTTTTAAATAGCTTGACAGTTTAAGACACTGTAAGAATATACTTTAGGCATACTGTAACTGTATTTTTCTTTTCTCTAAAGTGTAAAATGAATTAATAACATATAGTTAATACCTATAATTTAAAAAATTCAGTGTACTCAATTATTTACAGAGCTGTTTAAAAGTTCCTAATTTCAATCAGTGGTGCTCATTGTTTTAAGCATAAGCACTAGAATAAACAAATACTGATAACAAATGTGTATTTAATTTTTAAACGTTTTATGTTTATAAGTGGCACCAGCTGCCACTGCATGTAGCCTATGTGCTTATGTTTTGTAGAGTGGTATTTAATATGTGGTTTATTTGTTTCAGTGCCCTGTGGGACATTGAGACGGGTCAGCAGTGCACCTCCTTTATTGGGCATACGGGTGATGTTATGTCTCTTTCACTATCACCCGACATGCGTACGTTTGTGTCGGGGGCATGCGATGCTTCTGCCAAGGTATTCAATTGTTTGGTGCTATTCTATTACACATACTGTTGTCTGTGAAGCAGTACAGAACATGAATTACATACTCATTTAAATGTGTAGCCGCAATTTGGAGTTTAAAAGTTAACTGTAGTACGGTAACGGAACACATTATCGGATTGTCCGCTGACAGTGAACCAATCGACTATGTTTTTGGTCACAGAATAGTAAAGTGATGGGACACTTTTCCAAGCAGAAGTCAAGCAGAAGTGCCTCATTCGGATAGAATGCAGAAATGCATTATGTTACATAAAATAGGTCCATGCAGTCATCATGGGATCGTAACTGCTTAAAACAGGCCTTCAATTAATAATGAAGATGTTTTACTGTGAAAAAAAATAATGCTTGAACCTTTATTTTTCACTATGCATTCAGGGCAGTATTTTTCAGCATAACTCCATATTCAGTATTTGTAATATTGTTTGTTGTTTTATTATTATTATTATTATTATTATTATTATTATTATTATTATTATTATTATTATTATTAACCAGCATGATAATGGTCATATGCACATGTACTAACCACTACCCTACATGGACACATTCTGTCAAAAAATGAAGAAAAATCTACTTGAAATTAAACATCATATTAATATGATATTTCCCTATAATTATATTTAGCTTTTATTGTAAAATCCATAGGTCTAATTATTCAAGGCAAAGATAAGTTGATGAAACACTGGTCTATCTATGGGTATATTCTCATTGAATAATATACCCTTATTCCAAAGATGTAAATCTAATATATTTTGTGTACCCAACCCAACATTAAAGTGCTTGTTAATTATTTATTGTCTGTATGTGTTACCACTCTAAATTTCTTTTGAGTGGATCTATCTGGTCACTTACCCATGATCTTGTAACTAGGGATGTCAACGGGTACCCGTTACCCGCCCGGTACACACGGGTACGGTTCCAACTTTTCAATACCCGTTACCCGGTGTACCCGTTCCCTTCTTCTGTCCAATACGAAATCAATTCAGCATTGCGATATTTTCCTACGGGCCTCTTTGTGCGAGCATACGAGCCGTGCTCTTCAATTTGCTGGCATTTAACTTGACACCCCCTTGTCTCGATTAGTCATCGTCGCAAAAAAAATAAGACGTAAAGCCCAATTAGTATCATCTTCTGTAGGCCTATGAAAGAATGCTGCGAACGGTTGCGAGTCTGTATGCGCACCCGCCCATCGTAGCTTTACCGCGATCATGTTCTCGTGTTCAAGCTCGGACTATGACGTCATCGCTTTGACGTGGCCGACTTCCGCCTACCTTAGCGGAGACGCAAGCTTTGAAACTTCGTTGAATACTCCCGCAATCGTTTTGCATCGAAGACAATGCAACCTGATACCGTTTAACAATATAATGTCTCTTTCCACAACTTTGCGAATCATCTGACACCCATGACGATAAAACACGTATTTAGTATTATTTACTACCGGGTAGTCCCGGTACGGCCCGAGGGTACCCGGGTACAACTATTTCCGGGTATTGACATCCCTACTTGTAACTCAACGTGCCTGACTAGTGTTTACCTTCGTTAACATTGATATCCAAAATTATGTAAAGTTCAATTTCACAAAATAATACAATAGATCATGCTCGTATCGTAAATTTACCTATTTTAAGAAGGCTTCTACATTTTCATTTTTTCCCCTATATTGTTTCCTTGTGCACACTGGACATACAAAGTCAAGTATATTGATGAGGTATGTATTTTTGTTTTAGCTGTGGGACATTAGGGAAGGCTCTTGCAAACAGACATTCCCAGGGCACGAGTCCGACATCAATGCTGTCACCGTAAGTAGTCTTCCGACATATTATTTGACAAGTAGATGACAGGCTTATACGAACCTTACCTCTAAGTGTAAGGTTGTTTTCATAGTTCCATCCCAGTTGGGTAAAACTACCACAAACATATCACACATTTTTTCAAATACTCTCATGGTTTAAGGGTATGTGCTGTCATTGTCTCCCAGAATTATGCAAGCTTAAAGTAGTCATTGGGATCATTTAAAAACTGTGGCCAAGACCATTACCTACAATAAACACCAGAAAAGTTGTGTAATATACCTAGCTGTAAGAGGGTTCGTTTTAGGGTAAAAGCTATTTTACTAAACATTTGTCTTTATGATTGGAATGAATTTTTTAACTTAGCCATTAACCCAGCTGTTGCTTAATTGTGTAACTATGATTTATCTTTGCTCAGTATTATATTAGATCAACCACTGACATTGTAACCACTGACTATGACTGACCATGTAAAATATCACGTTTGTACAATTCATGTCAAACATGTATGTAATCCATTTACAATAAATAAATGAATATGAATATGAATGCCATCTCGGGGAGTTTGTCCGTGAGTATGAAGGCCAAAGCGTGATTGTTTGTCAGATAAGCATCCACTGGAGGGATCACTTTGCTATGCATTGTGATCATGAATATGAGAAATATTAGCAACATAATTTATTACTTCCTGAAGTACGTACCTCTGAAAGTGCACCCACTGGTGTATGGGGGGGAGCGTTGTTTCCCCACTTTTTCTACTAGGTATTTTAATGCATTAACAAAATATAAAATTGAATATTTGTGCTAGGAAATACTGTAAGATGAAACAAAATAACGTGTGCTCCTTCCTTAGTCATTTGCAGCAAATTGGGCTTTTTAGCAAAAGCTCTCGTTCACGTTACGGAAGGTCAGGGCCGGGCTATAATGTTTGCTCTATTCAATCATGCCTCACTGGCCAATGAGCATGTTTTGTTTACCTATACGAATGATTTTGGAAATTTGTAGTCATATGCCTCTTGGTGTGGCAGGGCACTTTATTTACCACTTATCACCAGAATCTTTCAAGAAGAAAACTTGGTGACAGATTATGCAGAGGACAGTCTCTACAGGTCTTGCAATGCTCAATAATTGAGGGGGTGGGGTAGGGGTGATGTTTTCTCAGTTATATTGCGACCTACTTTCAAGCAGCATCCACGTTTGTTTTGGACTATGTTTGAGTTTCGAAAATGAGTGTGAAATGAAAACAAATGTGCATGGATGCATTTTTTACTCAAAACAAGAAACAATTAGCACACACTGAAGAAAAGAAAGGTGTTCAGCAACTGATACCTAGATCAAAGCACTAAGCAGTCAAACACACAGAACATCCAGTGGATCAACTTTGGAAATTCGGATTCCTTTAAGCATGTATGTCCACTACCCTGTGGAAACCCTGATTTGTGTTATGTTCAAATTGTTTTATTATACTTTAGATTTTCACAAAGTAAACCAAGATATGTCATCGCCTAGATAACTTTCTGCTCTTATTAATGATTCTATGTTCCAATTAAATTCTTGCCTTTTTTCAAATGTTTCATTTCATTGTGAAAGGTGTATTGCAACTTGCAACACCTCATTAGTAGGAATGTCAATGATAATCGCATATCGATAAATATCGATAATCGCATATCCACAAATATCGATAATGTCGTATATCGATATCATCGCACGATATTAAATTCTGTGCGATATCCCGATAATCGCGGCGACTTGATTTCATATTTGAATTTGGTGCGTGCTCAACGTTAGCTGAGCGACCACCGACCAGCCGCCGAGTGCCCCCCTTCGATGTAGCCGCAGGAAAACCATTCGCCACTACCCCCCCCCCCCCCCCACCCCACATATGACGCAATGTTAAAAAGTAGTATTAGTGCTTATTTCATAATATCGCGGCGATATATTGCAATAAAAATTGAAAATGCCATATCGAGACGATATTTTTTTGCGCCGATTTTATTGCGATAATTTTTAATTATTGTTGCGATTATCGATATGGAATTTCATAACGTTTGACATTCCTACTCATTAGTAAAAAGTAAAATAAAAACATTTGAAAAATGGAAATGTTTATTAGAACATAGTAACTTTCATAAGAACGACCACTAAATTCTCGAGGGGATAACATTTTGGATTACTTTGATGGTTTTAAGTATTTTAAAGCGATTTTAACAGACAAAAATTGGGAACCACTGGATAGGTGAATAAACTAAGTTACAATGTTTTGCCTAACTTAATCCATGCAGTTACGGTAACAACATTTTTGTTAATAGAAACTTGGCTGTCGGGTATTGCCGCGTCCATTGATACTAACATTTGTTTGATCCGGTAATCTGGGTAATCGGTGCGTAGACACTTGGTCTAATGACATTTCGTCTACTTGACTGTTTGGTCTACACAGACATTTTGTCTACTACATAACTTCGTCTACTACCATTAAGTCTACAAATGAATTTGGTATAACATAATTTTCCGTCTAACTGTCTAATTAATAGATGACAAAGGTATTTTGAAATACATTTGATTCATCAATCATCATCACTGTCTTCGTCTGTTTACAAATAAATTTGGTCTAACATAATTTTCCATTTTCTAACATAATTTTCATACAAATAAAATCATTTACACTCACCTCTAGTTATTCATCATCACTGTCTTCGTCTGTTTTGTGGAACACTTTCGTTGCCTAAAGATTTGAAGCTCACTGCTTTTAAGAATTTTTTTTACCTCATTTTTTGTCTTGTAAATCTCATACTTCTCGGTAAAATTTTCAATTCTTTGCTGATATGCTATGTAACTTCTTTTCACTGGCCGCCTAACCGTTGTGAGCCCACCACCAAGCTGAACCACCATAACTTCATTTTCACGCTGGTTCACGCGCTGCTAGACAACGTATAACAGTAGTAGTAGACGAAATGTCTGCGTAGACGAAAAGACGGTGGACGAAAGAAATTAGTAGGCGAAAAGTCTTTAGACGAAATAATCTTCGACATTATGTCCGTAGACATAGAAGTAGTAGACGAAATGTCTGTAGACCAAAAAAAGTAGACCAACTGTCCTTGCACGTGGGTAATTGATCCCTTTTCTAGTGGAATTCATTTTTGAGAAAACAGATGGACTTTGTATGCACTTTGGTTCTATATGTATAAATATTGAATATCTAAGATTATATAGTACAAATTATTCATATAACTTCAGTAGCCACATTGGACCACAGATTTTTAGGGTAAAGAAGATTTTCCTTTGATCCATTGATTTATGTTGGTGTCTATACATTAAAATTAATTTTAATAACGCGGGCCAAGAAAGCTTAAGTGTTCATACATGTTTAAATAAACTCTAAAACTTAATGATAATATTTGCTTTCTTCGTTTGTTATAATTATTACCATATGTCTAGAAATAATATTAGTGATTTGTTACAATTACACTCTTTTAAGTCACACTGTCATCTTAAGCTTTCATTATAGGGTTTTACTGATTGTATTGTTTTTTGATTTTCAGTTCTTTCCAAATGGTTATGCATTTGCGACAGGCAGTGACGATGCCACTTGTCGTTTGTTCGACATTCGTGCAGATCAGGAGCTAGCAATGTACTCTCACGACAACATTATCTGTGGCATTACATCTGTAGCTTTCTCAAAGAGTGGTCGACTCTTACTGGCAGGCTATGATGATTTCAACTGCAACGTATGGGACTCGATGAAAACGGAACGTGCAGGTAATTACTTACATTCACATTTACGATATAAGTAGTCTTGTAGAGGTAGTTTACTAGTAACACATAATACTTGTAGATTTTTGATGATTCTTGTTGCTTTACATGTCATTATATAAATTGCAATAATGCTATTCGAGACAATAAAGACAACAAGCTAAGATGATAAGGTGTCATCTTGTGTACAAGGCAACGATGCGAGGGCAGCCCATCAAGATTTATTTATTTATTTATTTATTTAGTCTTGCATCATTATACAATTTTTGATTGTGTAGTCTTGTAGAGATGGTGGTAGGCCTCAGTAATAAAGGCAACGATGGGAGGGCAGCCCATCAAGATAGTGGTAGGCCTCAGTAATAAAGGCAACGATGGGAGGGCAGCCCATCAAGATGGTGGTAGGCCTCAGTAATAAAGGCAACCATGGGAGGGCAGCCCATCAAGATGGTGGTAGGCCTCGGTAATAAAGGCAACGATGGGAGGGCAGCCCATCAAGATGGTGGCAGGCCTCGGTAATAAAGGCAACGATGGGAGGGCAGCCCATCAAGATGGTGGTAGGCCTCGGTAATAAAGGCAACGATGGGAGGGCAGCCCATCAAGATGGTGGTAGGCCTCGGTAATAAAGGCAACGATGGGAGGGCAGCCCATCAAGATGGTGGTAGGCCTCAGTAATAAAGGCAACGATGGGAGGGCAGCCCGTCAAGATGGTGGTTGGCCTCAGTAATAAAGGCAACGATGGGAGGGCAGCCCATCAAGATGGTGGCAGGCCTCGGTAATAAAGGCAACGATGGGAGGGCAGCCCATCAAGATGGTGGTAGGCCTCGGTAATAAAGGCAACGATGGGAGGGCAGCCCATCAAGATGGTGGTAGGCCTCGGTAATAAAGGCAACGATGGGAGGGCAGCCCATCAAGATGGTGGTAGGCCTCGGTAATAAAGGCAACGATGGGAGGGCAGCCCATCAAGATGGTGGTAGGCCTCAGTAATAAAGGCAACGATGGGAGGGCAGCCCATCAAGATGGTGGTAGGCCTCAGTAATAAAGGCAACGATGGGAGGGCAGCCCATCAAGATGGTGGTAGCCTCAGTAATAAAGGCAACCATGGAAGGGCAGCCCGTCAAGATGGTGGTAGGCCTCGGTAATAAAGGCAACGATGGTAGGGCAGCCCATCAAGATGGTGGTAGGCCTCAGTAATAAAGGCTTGCCAATATGACATGTATCTGTTGAATTGAGAAAACACTAATGAGTTAGTTATGCACGTCAAAGCCATGCATGATACGTGAGTGTGGTTGGGGGGGGGGGGAGTCCCGCACTGTTCTCAACCTGCCACTCGCTCTGCAGTAATTACATCACAACATGATATAAATTGTTCTACTATATTGTGTTTCAATATTATTGTTCAATAAATTAGCTTAAGGTAACTGTTCTTGATTTCTCACATAAATCTAAAACTATTGAAATATAGCCTGAAGAAACAGTGACATTATTACTAAAGCAAGTGGCAGGCAGGATCAGCCTACATGGTTCCCTGCTTGAACATGTTAATTAACTCCTATCAAACTCCTTGTTGAAGGCTAGATTGATACCAGCTACCCAAATCCCAGTAGAGCTGGGACGGGTTTCGAAACCTAGTTTTACAACTTCATCGTGACTAAGAAGAACTAAAACAACTTACTTTTGTCCATGTTATTGATTGATAACGATAACTGCTGTTTGATTACCGATATCTATATACAGATTGATGCGCGTTCCTAACTAAATCCATTAATCCATTTGGAATTTTTAAAATAAAGTGGTTTAGCTGGCCTAGCATTTCTCTGACTTCTACTGGCCTAAAAGCAAGAAAAAATTTTCAAGAGGTTGTGATTGGAAATTGTGCCTAACAACAATCTGTCTCATGAACAGTCCTCTAAGAAGTTGGCCAATATATTCTTTATCTCTACCAATAGTCGCTGTAAAAATTCACGAAGTGCGCTAAACAGAATTTTGGTAATCATACATGCTGCAATGATACTGAGCATTTTGTTGGCCTAGCTTGATTTGTATTAGTATTGTTGTGCTTAGTTCCATAGTAAGCCAATATATTGGCCAAATAATGTCACCATTTCCTATGATATAAATTGAAAATTTGATTTTTTCCCTGTATAAAAAAAGTTTTCCCTTTTTGTGTATGAGTGAAAAATTCCATTTGTGTAGGACATTAATTCCTGCAGACTTGTAGTATGTTGATGCCTTTGCCCAGAGTATTAATATATTGACATGTGCAATATTGTTTCAGGCATTTTGGCTGGTCACGATAACCGAGTAAGTTGTTTGGGAGTTACGGAAGATGGCATGGCCGTTGCTACCGGGTCTTGGGACTCGTTCCTTCGAATCTGGAACTAACCAATATATGAGGTTAGAGTTAAATATCACCGACCACCAACACAACATCCATCATTATTAACAGTTTCACGTGAAGGGAGGGCAGGATTAAACCTCAGATCTACAACCCATATTATAGGATTACCATGTTATAAGAAGAGGGCTGGATTTAAATGTATTTATAACCACAATTTCTTCAAAAAGTTTTTTATTCCTTTTGTGTACAGCAACAAGAATGGGGTTATAAAGTGCTGGATTACTTTTGTCTTTGAAAGTTTCAAGATGTTACACAAGGTAATAATGACGTGTAACTTGTTCTACAGTGTAATATGCCCGGTTGCATTTTTTAAGTCATTTGCATAAATTGTATAAGTCTTGGATATATATCAAGGGTCTGTTTTATATTTTGCTTGGATTTAATAGCATCCATAATGAAATAAGACGTGGGTGTGAACATGGTTTGCTTATGTTTGCGTGAGTTGTATAAATGCCAGTGTGACTGTGAGAGCCAGGCACACCCACAGTAAATTATATTAAGCACAAAAACATTGCTGTGTAAATGTGTATTCAATAAAATCAGACTAAAATACAATCGAAAAGGAATGAAGAAATTGTTGAGCAAAACTAACATTTCATATAACTATTTTGATTGCTATGCTAAGACATAACAGACGAGTATATATGCCTTTGTTATTGAATGTTTGAACAGAATAGTGATATAAACCAAGAACGATTATATTCTATGAATAATATGATTTCATTGAGTTGGTCTAAATGGGTACAGTTACAGGATTGGCATGTTCATAGCCAAAAGTGTAACTGCACAAAATATTCACTTGTGTAGTTTACAACCCTTTGCATTGGCCATTGACCTTAGCTCAAACCTCAAAATTCAATGACCGCATTTATTACTTTTCCTTCATTTTCAAAGTTGGAGCGTTTGGATAGCTCGAATTGATAAGTACCTAAGGTTTTCTTGTGAATACGTACCAGGTGAACAATAACACCACAACACCATCCGCAGCAGAAGCAACAGTGTTATATTGTGTATGGTGTATAGTTAACAGACTAAGGCACAGGATCTAGAAATAGTTCCCAAATGCCTGATAGGGGGAAAAGACGTACCTTTCTAAGTTCAGGTTTCTTTATACAGTGCATTTTTTAATACAGTATAAAGAAAATTCGTAACCATGTTATATGTGTCATGTGTCTGTATATATATAGATATGTATATACTACATGTGAAGACGTATAGAAACACACTCACACACACATACAAGTATCCTCGACCCTCCCCAAATCGATTGGCTCTAGAATTAACAAACTGATTCTAAACTGTTCCTTGAGCCAATTCCCTATCTTTCTCTCCAATACAACCTTTCATGTCATAAATAGACATAAAAGCCTCATCACCTTATGCTTGTGTGGAAGTATTAAATATCATTAATAATCTAATTACATCAGCATATGCGCAAGTACACATCCCTTTCTATTGACACACTAAATATTCCTGCTCTGCTTATTTATACTAAAATTGTGAGAAAGAGTCGAGGTTTTCAAGTGAGATGTTACATGGATTTCCATTACGAAGGGTGGAGCGGTAATAAGTTACTTGTTACTCGTTCTCAGATATTTAGTGGAATTTGTCAGACAACCAAATCACATAAAGAAACTATTCTGTATGAATGAATATGTTTATATCGAAAAAACAAATCAATCATTGGACTTACATCTGACAACCTCGTGTTTTTATTCGAAGATTGTATTATTGTAAGAAAAATCCACTGCCTGTATTTTAAATGAAGTTTAAAAGTAAAAAAAAAAACCATGGCCATAGAAAGCCGCATGGATATTCAAGTTTCAGGGCACCTGATCGGCCTGATCATGATTGTAAAATATGTAGGAAAGTCAACACGATCGGTGAAACACCTTCATCCCGATTATAATTGGGCTCAGGGCTTTCCCACATGTTAATCAGGATTAGAGTTGGTTCTTTCAATCTATTCCTTCTTACAGACCCCTTTGTATCAGTCATTTTCAAGTAAAGCCATTGTACTTTTAGCCTTGGTGTACTTTTAGCCTTGGGTCAAAGTACACAAATGATCTTTAAAGTGCACGCTTGTGCTCGAAAGCTTCATGTAGAAGTGTGTCTACAGTTGAATGTCTGATACCAAGTTGAACAAGTAGAATAAAATGCTTCTTCACTTTTCCCCTGAAAATTGAATTCCATTGGACTTGGACCATCGGGATGATTTCCAACGTTCGAGATTCGACAATTTCAGATTCTCGAATCTGCGGACATTTCGAAACGAAAACTCTTACAATTGAGGATGTAAAGGGATCATTTTTTGTATAAATGTTCTATGTAGGGGGTGACATAACCTAACAAATTATGAAAAATGTTTCATACTGTAATTAAGACACTACCCTCTAAAATACCCCACTGGGGGGGTAAGTTTCTGGGGGCCATTTTTCTGTCATTTTTATTAAACACACATCCGTTATAAAATATCAAAGAGTGTATTCAAAGACATAACTTATGTCAATTTGTGTTAATTCTACCCACTCCCTTGCATATAGAAAAGAAAATAAATCATGGGCCATTGGGTATCAAACATACCAACTCCCTTGAACATAAGTGAAGGGTATCCAGTGGACCATGTCATCATAACTACTTACCCACTTCATCACATACGAAAAACATTTTTTGAAAGTCAAATAATCTTTGTAGATGTAGCTTTTACCCTTGGTTTTGCATCTTTAAATAATGAAAAACTGCTGTTCTTTTTATATAACCTAAGGTAAACTGATGAATCAGTCTCCTTGTTAACTACTATGTTGCATTTGAATTGTTTTTCTTGAAAGCTGACAAAATGGAGACAGTATCTAATTAATGTGTGAAAACTACATTTAGATGTCGCAAACAAGGTTCGATTGTCATTTATTTCTCTATGTAGAGAAAATAGGATTAAAAGCAACCTTTTCAAGAAATGGATCTGGTTTTTAGCTAAAACGTGGCTGCAAATCAGAGTTTCAAGAGAGGTACATTTGCAATTTTGCATATTGTAGTGAATATTTTTTTGTATAATTTAAACAAATAATGTAAGCAAAAGGTAAACTGCTATTTAGCTTAATATTATGAAAGTCGTGTTTTTGTGAATTGTCTTGTAAAGTAAAAATATCTCACTATTGTCCAAATAAAAATTTTTTGTCTTTAAGAAACTCGTTCCTTCGTCAATACAGTGGATCCTCATTTATAGGTTTTTCAAGGTGCCATCTGTGCAATTCTTTATTAGCGTCATTACGTTTATTGTTATCGACATAAAACGATAACTTCTGCTTCTCGTGATATGTATTTGCTGGTGTAGTTCTTAACGATCAAACGATCAATCTTTTTTACAAGGTAACTGTGCCTTCTATTATTTGTTCTGCCTGTACATTCAAAGTTGAGGTCATGAAAGTGGCAAGTAAATTCTTTCATAAAACCACTAGCATGAAAAAGGTATAACTTAAATTGTGAAGTGAAGTCATACACAAAACTATTAAAGAACATCCACCACGAGCCTCCGCACTGATTCATATTGATCTGAGTTGATGCATAAATGCTAATAGAGAATCACAGCACAGATTACATGACTTAACAGGCTCAATTTTGAGGTGTTTTAAAAGAGGAAATGGTACGAATGAGAAATAGTAACTGACGTTTCACTGTACACCTTGTGACTATCTTGTAAGATCCAGTAACCTCTCCGACATTATCCAAGACATTTAGGTTGTCAAAATTGACTTTTCCAGCTACCTACTTACTAGGGATGACATCGGGTAAAAAATTCGTAACCGGTTCTAGCTCTCATATTACCCGGATCCTGAAAACGTATTTTTTGATGTGTAGGCTTGATTTGAAGGTCATCGCTAGGCCTTGTAAAGTGCGTGGGGAGTGAAGACGAGGGACGAATGACATGCATGCCGCCTGCTCAAATAGCCCCTTGGAATACGCCTGCAGTAATCACGTCGAGTAAAAAAAACATTTTGCAATATACAACTGAAGCACTACATAAAACAGGATTTTTAAGGAAAATAAATAGTAATAGACCAAGTGTTAGCCAGAATGTTTACCAGAATGTTAAACAAAGAACAAGCAGTAACAAATGCAAGTCGGCTCGCGTCTGTTCTGTTCCCCGCCGAGTCACATGTTGTGAAAGGGGGGAAGGGTAGGCTCGCGCCCTACCGGCTGGCTCCACCGGAATCGACCGCAGCAATACTGGAGCGTAAATTTAGCCTAGAAACGGACTAAAAAGTTACCCGGACCCAAAAAACAGCTCCGGCTACCCGATGTCATCCCTACTACTTACCCAGATCTGGGCCCAGATTCACAAACGTGCCTAGTGCTAAGACGTCCTAGTTTAGGCAAATCTTAGTGAAATTAATCACGCACATATCGCTCTGCAATGTCCTAAAGGTACAATATAGTATAATAACAACAATTTAACTAATAATATTGTATTTGTGAATGTGCAGTAATACCCAAGGATGATTTATCTTGATTTATCTATCTAGGATTTGCCTAACTTAAAACAACTTAGAGTTAGGCATCTTTGTGAATCCAGGCCCTGGAGTGTAGTTTGATTTCTCAAATTCTCTGACAAGAGTTTAGGTGATAATGTGCACCATGATGTCCTAGAGTAGTGTTACAGATTGGTTTCTGGGTTTTCTCCATCTGTGCACGGATGGTTACCAGCCCATATGGATCATGTATTACAACATCTTGCCCACCTTTCAAAGTTGACACAGCTTGTTTTCATTGGCATAAACTATCAAATGCAGGACTAGGAGAGATTTTGGAAATATGTATGGGTTTCTATATTGTGAAAACAAACAACTGAGATGTGAATTTGGTAAGCAATTGGGGGGGGGGGGGGGGTGTGGCCCCCACCAATTAACAATACTAATAATAAGGTGCATGACTTCTAGATTACCCAATGTTAGTTTTTCTTTATCACTTAGGACTGGAACATACGTAATTTCTAATTACATTTAACGTCAAAGATGTCAACAATTTAATATTTATTAAAGAAACTCTGTGTCTCGAAATAGCCTCAAGCAAGCCCGCCTGCCAGTCCAGCCACTTCTCACCCCCCTCCCACCCCGCCCACAACAATCGCTACTACGTTTCTCGTCACTTGCTTGAGGCTATTTCGAGACACAGAGTTTCTTGACGGTGGGACACAGCGCGACAGGTATGAAGTTCCGCCTTCTACCGCAAATTTCAATAGAGCAGGAGAGCATTGGCACAATATTCCCATTCGTAAATTCGTTCTTACCGATCGGTCTCTCAAACGATTTTAAAACTAAAGATATGTTTGAAGAGGCCTTAAAAAACTACGATTGGGGATCTAATCCAAATTTGTATTACTTTAACGAGGAAAAGTCGATTTTTAGCATTTTTTATGGGGACATCGGGTAAGCTAATTTGAAACTGAGTGATCCCCACAATACCATGGTCTCAAAGTTCATATACAATAAATTTCAACCTTCTATCTTATCTACAAAAGAAGATATCGCAATAATAAGAACGCTACAAATAACATAGGCGTATTTCAGTTCCACATACTCTTAACATGCAGTTGACCAATATCTACTTGTAAGAAGGGGAAGGATTGGTGGTCGGTATAGTAGTTCGCTGCCCATGCCCTAATAACCTTTGTTAACATTAGACACAACTTACAAAGTCTCGATAAATTAAAATAAGTAATAAGTTGCACAGAATGACAGGATTAGAAGTAGTGTGATCAGAGAAAGATTAGGTGTTGAAAGCGTGAAGGTAAGATTGGAGAGAGAACGTCTTCGTTGGTTTGGACATATGAAAAGGATGGACCTGACTAGGATACTAAGAAGAGAGTTTGAACAACAACAAGAAGAAGGGCATAAGAAGAAAGTAGGCAGACCAAGAGACAAGTGGATGAATCAGATCAAAGACAGTGTGGAGAATAGAGGAAGATCATGGAACGAAGTTGAAGCAGAAAGACTATGGGAAAACCGTGAGAGATGGAGGGAACTACTAAACAGCCCTCTGGTAACGGAAGAAGTGATCGAGGAAGAGGCTGAGGAGGTGGTTGTGTCAGGCCTGGCTAGCCGGCAACGAAGACATTAGCCCAAGACATGGAGTACTTTGCTACTCCCCCCTACCCGATAATTAATGTTGGAAACGGGATCAAGATTAAGTTGCCCTTACCAATGAAGGGCCCTTGATGTCAGTGATTTAATTATTATTAATTTATTGTTATTGTTATTATAATTATTATTATTAGGGCATACCCCGAAATAAAAAATGGAGAGTTATACCAAATAATGAAAAACGAGAGGGAAGAGGACAGGGTACCCGAAACAGTGACGATACATGTAAAAAATCGTTACAGCTGGAATCGAGAAAGCAAAATTAATATCATACAAGGCCTACTGAAGGAAGTAAAGAGAAAGTATCCTACCGCAAGTATAAACATGTGTGCAGTAACCACCAGTGCTGGCCAACATGTAAATAGGGAAATCAAACAAGTGTGTGAAAATGAAAGCGTGAATTTCATTGACATAGGAAGAGTAGACAGACAGAGGCTTCAAAATAGATGGGAAAGTGAAGTAAAAGTTGGAGAAAAACTGAGGAGCTTTGTGGTAAACCAGAAGCCTACAGACGGGTGCAGAAAGCCATGCGGGGTAGAAATAGGGACGATAGAAACGGCTACAATGACAAATTTTTACCCAACCCGGGTGTGGACCCGGGGAACTTATTGACTGTCAAGGAAAGAAGAAAGCAAAGAAAAAGGAACTGAAAAAAATGGAAAGAAGTGTGAAATAAGCATAGCTACACTTAACATCGTTACACTGAATGGAAAGATGGCAGAGGGGATGTATACAATGAAGACACGGAAGTTGGACATTCTCGGGCTTAGTGAAACAAAATGGAAAGGAGTGGGACCAACGGAGCTCAGAGATGGGTATAAAAGATGGTGGTCAGGTGGAACAAGGGTAAAAATGGTGTTGGGTTTGTTGTGAGCCCAGAGATTAAGGAAGATATAGTTGAACAGTGGCGGCTCGTGAAATATTTAGTGGGGGTGCTGCAAAACTAATTGCCTAGATCTTTCTATAAACAGTAACTTACCCACTTTCCCTCACATTTAGACATGCACGTTCTAATATATTGAAAACACTCGGCAGTTGATCATCGACACCGTTGCAGAAAATCCATCCTTCACACAATTTGTAAGTTTATTTAGGTTTACATGTACACACACTTTCATTAGCACATGCATTCATCTTTACATTTTTCTCAACACTATTCTCGATGAGCGGCAGAAGACCCAAGCCGAATGCAATAGGAGGTGGAGTGGGTGGGTGTGGAGGGGTGACCTGAACGATCGCAACGTCAAATGTAAACCCAGCATTGCCATGGTGGTCCAAATTACATTTTCTGTGCTGTTTTGACTGGTCCAGAACACCGACTGACTGAGGATATGGCAACATGCATCTGCATTATTAGTCCAGTCCTTGTTAGGTCACGGGGGTCTTCCGTCTTCAGTTGCCGCACTGACCACGTGTTTGTCATGTGCTCGGCAGTTCGTTTTCCTTCTCAAACACAAAAAAAATGGGTCCAAGACCTCCCCAAGCACGGTTGCTGCGACTGGAGCAGCTCCCAGTGCAGTTTTAAAAGCACAGGAAATCGAGAGTGGCGCGTCAAGGGGAGGAGCGATATTCTGTATTCAACTAATGCATAGACGAGATGCTGTGGCCGGAGCAGCAGCCCTCATAAGAAATACACATGCTCCTGCGCTCACTGAGCACTCGCGTGCGTCTTGACGGAATCTTTGAATAAATCACACCACAAAAATCGCTAGTCAGCGTATAAAAAGTTTAAACGTTACATAAACTTGTTATTTCTTAATAATACATTATCGAATAATTGTATTTATGGGATTTATAATTTTACGAGGGGGTGCTGTAGCTCCTAGCACGAGCCGCCACTGTAGTTGAAATAAAAAATAGAAGTGACAGAATGATCAAGATGGAAGTTCTGATAGGAAAGAGGCAGACGGAGATAATCCAAGTTTATGCTCCTCAGGTCGGGAAGTCCATGGACGAGAAAACATCTTTTGTTGCCGCCATAGAAAGGGAAATAACCTCTGAGAGAGCAATAATCATGGGAGATATGAATGCCAAGGTGGGTGAAAACCAAAATGGATATGATGGCGTACTAGGGCCCCACGGGTATGGGAGAAGAGACAAGAAGGCGAAATGTTGTTGGAGATGTGCAGCCGAAATTCTCTAGTCATAACAAATAGTATTTTTAAGAAGAAGTTGAAGCACAAGATCACTAGGTAGTAGGTATGAATGGGATGGAGAGACTGAGAGTGTGATCGACTATATTATAGTAAGCAAAGGAATGAGGCCGGTAGTTATTCCCAGTATTGCATTGGACGTAGGGTTGCCATAAGTTGTGGTGGTAAAAAGGGGACATTTTAGTAAAGAGTGGTATACTCAGGGATTGATGCATATAGGGGGTCAGGGAGGGGTGAAACCCATAATAGGTGTACAGGCTGATGTAGATAAGCTTGTAGTAAGCTAGTGAGAGAAATGTGTTTTCGTAGCCTGAGGTGATCCCAGCTCGCAGTGAAACCCATAATAGGTGTACAGGCTGATGTAGATAAGCTTGTAGTGGGCTAGTGAGAGAAATGTGTTTTCGTAGACTGAGGTGATCGCAGCTCGCAGGGAAACCCATAATAGGTGTACAGGCTGATGTAGATAAGCTTGTAGTGGGCTAGTGAGAGAAATGTGTTTTCGAAGCCTGAGGTGATCCTAGCTCGCAGGGAAACCCACAAAGGTGTACAGGCTGATGTAGATAAGCTTGTAGTGGGCTAGTGAGAGAAATGTGTTTTCGTAGCCTGAGGTGATCCCAGCTCGCAGTGAAACCCATAATAGGTGTAAAGCCTGGTGTGATAAGCTTGATCCTACAATCCATTATCTGTGCTTCTATATAGGCCTACATGTTTTAAAATTATAAATTATAAGAATTGTTTTTGTAGGTAGGCCTTGTGGGGGGGGGGGGGGGGGGGGGGTAAAGCCCCAAAATTCCCTTCCGTATGCCACTGAAAATAATGATACTATTTATAGCTAAAGCAGTGTTGTAGGGACCTGAGGCCTAAATGCGACTAGTCAACATATGTTACATCATTTTGTGTACATACCCATTCAATACTATCGTTCATGTTATCAATTGTTTCGTCTTTAATGTCATTCCTATAGATGACGCCATTCACTATCCATTGCGTATTTTTGTACTTGTCCTTGCCCCGTTAGAGGAGATCGTTCATTTGCGCCATTACGTGTCTCTCATGTCTGGCTTTGAAACCAACATTGTTTGTGCATTGAAAGTGCAGTACACAGGATCAATTCGGCGTTGTTCCATTCGGCGCTATTCAGGCACCCCTCTTGTTTTAAATCCCATATTAACTGTCTACAATAAAGGAATAGTCAATATTACATAACATGAATAAAATTAATCATTTAGAATTTAAATATTACCATGTATATTGGTGAAGCCAGTAATCGTATTTGGCGCTTGCTTACTGGCGGCTCACCAACGTTTCAATTATAATTATGTTTTTAATAACACACTTTTCGTTAATTAACAACACAATTTTATTAGAACAACTTTTTTTTTTATTTCATTCTAAACTAATAACGTGTTATGAACATTTTCCACCCTCTTAATCCAATTCAATTTCAAAGAATCAAAAATATGAAATTATTTAAGAGCCATGCATCTATGCATGACACTTGCAATGGAAGAAAACCTGAAAAGCAAACACAAGTTACACATTTCCAGACTGCCTCTACTCCACTACAAACGCTTAAATCCACATTAAAAAAACTGTAAAAAAATTTCGCCTGCGGCGCTATTGTGGCAGGCTTCCCCCCCACACCCCCCATTCATTCCCATCCGAAGTCGATTTCCACGCCGTCAGTGGTGGGCGGTATATGCTACGAATTTGGCCCCGGGCATATCAAGGGGGTCAGGCCGCCACTGCCCCCAAGAAAGCCAAAGAATATGCCACTGAAATGAAGATGTAAGGAAAGTATACAGCACTGCAGACTTGGAAAAAAGCTAGTACAGTAATCAGTATTACTGATATTGATAATATAATATGATGATAATATAATAGTTTTATAGTTTACATTTAAGTTACCACTTAGTTATATAACTCACAGTATTCAATAATCCGCACACCAGATATTTGTCTACGGACTCTCAAGACATAACTTCTGTCCGTAGATATTAATATCAATGTACAAATCGTCCAATAACCATTCTGTTATGTATCATGTGGAATTATTGAATAAAAATTGAATTGAATTGATTGAACACACTTCAAGTTCAAATAACGTTTGTCAATGAACCAAATTTGGAAATATGTTCATAAGAATTATGAGTGGATATTATGTTTGATTGTATTAAAAACATCATGTAGCCCAAGGATGATGATTGATGAACCATTCTGAGTTTGAGTACATCATTTACAAATCTCTTGTCTAGGCATGCCAACTTCTCGAAATAATTTCAACCGTAACTTTATTGTAGTTTTATTTAATGTGAAACTACTACTAGAATTATTAATAAATTCAAACATGACTGGGATTTGGGTTTATGTTTTAAAGGGGTTTAGCAGGAGGAAATTCTTAACATAATAACTTAACATGATGACAGATTTGGGGCAAAACTCCTTAATGCTGCAGGCGAAATGTTTGTGCTCATATTTCTTTAAATGCATGGAAAACGCCAGTGAAATGTGGATCATTGCGTGCCAGCCAGATAGTGTCCTGTGTTATTTGCAGCGTACATTTGATTCCCCACCCTTGATGAACTAGCGTATTGTACAAGGAATAGAGGAGCCACAAATAAGATGTTAATCCATCCATTTTGCTCTGCAAACATGTTCAGTATTACATGAAGTAAGTTTAATGAACCACTTTTTTAACTATCTGTTGGATAAAAAACGAGAAGGACCAACAAAATAAAACAAAGTAGAAAATAATAAAAATATGGAAGGAACAATAAAGTTATCATCATTGCATCATGTACCGTACTGTAAAGTCTGGTCTCTTTGTTAATTCCATTTACTTTACTTCAAATGCATTCCCCTATATATCAATTGACACTTATTCTAGTAATTTGAATTATGAATGTATGTTACAGATTTCAATTATTCAATCAACTGTAGAGTGGTCAAGTGTGTCAATTTAATGGTTTGCTTCCCATTTCTAAAAAGCACCTTTGAGCACCTCCAATTACAGTCCCCGAACATCTGTAGCCCTGCCTTGTGACATTACGTTATGATGGACAGTAAATAAAGTATTAATGACATTGATTGAAATTATAATAACAATATATATATATCTTTATTTAATGTTTGCTTTTGTTCAATGAACAATTATTGAAAACAAACCAAGTTAAATGCACATACCTCAAACAGTAACGGAACATCGAATCACGTTATAACTGTCAATATGTACAATTTGTTGCGTACATTACAATGGGATGTTTATTACAGAATAGGCTATATTACTGATGAAGAAGTCTTAAAATTTGGCATCTACTATATATATGGTTTATTAAAAGTTAGACTTTGCACCCTAATTTAGAATTTTACTGTCAAATCTCCTGAATGGTGTGTATTAAGGCGAGCTCACACAAAATGACTAAGACTAACAATTAGTGTTTAAGAAAGTTGAAGTATACGATTTACATTGAAGCGTTCACATACTTAACTAGTGATTAGTGTTTAAGACCGAGTGATTAAGAAAGTTCGTTATTGTTATTTATTATATTAATAAATAACAATTAACAATTAACCAATCGCTGCGTGGAACGCCACAGTAGTTCAGCCATGAAAATCGTACCATCCGAGTCAAATCAAGTTTTAATGTTGTTTAGGTTGTCACTTTTACTCAGAGTTTGTTTTGACAGCTTCCCGTCTGGCTTCCGGTACCGATGTAAACAATGAGTTCATTTGATTTGGCTACACCTTTTGTACTTTTTGCACTCACTCAATGGTATTTCATGGGGTAAATGTCAAAAAATACAAAGTGACGGTAAATCAAACGAACCTAATTTTTAATCAAAGTTTCAAGTCGTCTGCTGCAGGCTGTAGGTTATCAGTCCATATCAGTTACTATTTGAAAATGAACTCCAATAATGAGTGACTATATGGCGATATCATTCATATCTTCATCCATTTTCAGCAAATATAATTACAGCTGTCAACTTTGGGACAACATGGAACCGTTTTTGTTTTACACGCCCACGCCATAGTACTAATTTTTACGGGAAGAGTGCGCTACTCACTTGTCAAAGCACTCAAAGACTGCCATCTTTCAAAGTCGTTATGTATTTCTTTGCAAGATATGGGGGGCGGAGTTTTGTTTTCCTAAGGCTTAGTCACTGGTTGTTAGTCTTAGTCCATAGTCATTCTGTCTGAGCGCGCCTTTATATAAATTATAAATGGAGTTATCAAGTCTCCAATTTTGATCAGTATCTAGCAAATAGCAATATCCCAACTGCAGCTTCAATATGCAAATAAGTTATTGAAACAAAACTTGTGAATAGGCTAAGATGGACTTTGAATTGTTTTGTTAAACATTTTTGTACATTCTCATGATGTTTTGTATTGTAAATGCAGTTATGTAATTGGAAACATTGGTGTATTGGGTTTGAAGCACTGTTCTGGTACTGTTTTCAAGCCAGCACCTAACACCATAAACACAATATGTCACATCAAGTTTAAATAATAAAACATTTAAAATGTGTACTTTTCATAATATGGTATTGGTAGCAAACATATTTTACTTGAATTTTTAAAAAAATCTCTCCTTTCGTAAATGTATCAAAATAGTGTTAAATAACAAAATACATAGGCCTACCTATGTACTGCTAAAAAATGTTCACTTCACAAGGTGCATTTGCTGCTTCTCTTTTTTAGCTATTGTACATTCCATTACTACTGCCAATCCAATATCTTGAAAAAAGCAAAATTTGCCCTATGCCATTGAAACATCCTGTAGCATGACTGCATGAGAAATCCAGGAAAGGTATTGACATCTATCAACAGTTGTTTAACATTTAATCCAATTACATGTTTCATAACGTACATGTATAGTCTGTCGGTAATGGTTTGGTGCAAACCACATACTCCACATATCGGCAAGTCTAATCTGTGTGCATAAAAATCCAAAATTGACTCCCGTAGAAAAGAGTTGCGAGGTCCACCTGCTTCCCTACCACAGATATACTTATTAGTTACTTAGTAATTTATTCTCCTCTATATCTTGGGATCCTTTTCTCTTGGAATGCTTTCAATCCTTCAACGCGATCCTTGGTGGGGATAACTTGGGCATAGCAGGCTTCCTCAATAGAATTACCAGTTACCATATCAACTTGCAGACCTTTGTTAATGGCAAGTTTGGCCATCCGCACACCCAAAGGTCCATTAGGAATAATTCGTCTCGCAATTTCCAAAGCTTTCTGATAAGCAGCATCCCCCGCTTCATTCTGCTTAGTAACATGATTGACGATTCCTAGCTTCCAAGCCTCAGTCCCATCCAGGATTTGTGATGTGAAAATGAGTTCTTTTGCAAGAGCAGCACCAATGAGACGAGGTAGTCGTTGTGTCCCACCAGAACCGGGAAGTATCGCTAGCTTAGTCTCGACTAAACCAAGCTTTGCACTGTCGGAAACGGTTCTCATATCGCATGCGAGTGCCATCTCCAAACCTCCACCTGTAGAAAGTCAAACAAAGTACTGCTTACTTTACACATTTGAACACAAAATGCATTGTGGCAAAGTTTGGTTGTGTTACTGTGTTGTTTGTGTTATTTTCATATGCCTGCATTACTATGTCATCGATCATCATGCTCTAGCCGACCAGTAGAGATACTCTTCAAGCTTCTTTCTATTCATGCTCTCGGGCATTTCATTAATAACCGACTTCAACCCAGCACAAAAATAGGTCTCGCCTGTCCTGCACTCAGCCATTACACAATCCACACGCGCGTCCGTTTAAAATATTCCAATTCTATGAAAATGTAATGCCACGTCTTCAATTGGTACATTGCGGTGCTAGCTTCCTTCCAAATGTATTTTCCAGTTATCTTGCTCTTTGCATAAGGCCTAGCCTATGCTTTTATCATTTTCTGATTAAAACAATGTTAAGTATTTCCTGGTTAAACATCAAGAAATTATTTGAGGGAATGATAGAATTTGGCTAATTTATATCAGGAATTATTTATGCTTAAGCCTAGGCTAAGTCTGAAACCTGCAAGGGTGTTAGAAGATGGTATATGTGTATGCTATTGGATGATACCAGAGTTGACATGTACAATATGAGTTAGGCAGGAAGAAAGTTTGGTTGGTGACCACAATGGTTGCTGAAGCTAGTGGAAGGATTTTTAGTCCAGAAAGTGACCTCTACTGGACTTCTGCTACGAAACGTTGGCAGTTATACAAGCTGTTAATTTTTAGGCATCCCAATTCATGATGGCTGCAACCTTCTAATTGGTAGGCTACGTTGCAGAGCTTGTGGTGTGGGGTAGGCAAATGTCACTTCATGTCATTGCATGCTGGAAACATCCAAGATGTGTATACTGGTACAGACAGGTAGTGCCTCGAGCATTTACAGCCAGCCTTGTTGCCAGATTGAAAGTTGTGTATAGCAACTAGTGCTGACATCGGGTAGTAAATATTGGAGTCGGCTCCTGAGCCTTAGGAGAGTAGGAGTCGACTCCTCGAACGACAAAAAGATTAAGTAAAAGCGATTAACTTGAACCAATGTTGCAATGCAACACCCTCGGCAGGCTGCGTGTGTTCCAGGCGGGAGCAAAAAAAGTGATTCGGCAGTAATGTACAATTCTTTATTGCTTTCTATTACTGATTTGTAATATTAGGCGAATATTGGATGGAAAGGGGAAAGGGAAACAGAAAAGGAAACAGACCGCCAATACATGATATACTTATAACTTACACACAGCAACCGACTTTTGAAGGAGTCGACTGCTAGAAAATGGAGTCGGGTACAAGAGAAGTCGGGTAGGAGTCGGGTACCCGAGTACCCGATGTCATCACTTATAGCAACCATACACCTGGGACAAGAAACTCATACATGACTTATGAGTCAACTTAAAGTTTCAACTGTCATGCCTGGCATTGACATATAGACAAATTGAATCTAGTAGGGTTAGACAAACTGCTGAATATTCAAGATCTAGGCTTAAGCAGGGTGCACAATAACCAGAGAACATGTACGAGACCAGGAATGTAAACAAGAATGGTAAACAATGAGGTACCTACTGCACAACAAACCGAGAAATCCAACAGCTGCATAACCTGTGAGATATTGGAGTACAACTTGATAACGTTGGCAGTGAATATAGTTGAATACTAGGCCTACCGGAAAGAAGGTCCCGAGAACGAGAAATGATAAAACTTATCATCTTAACATTCTTGAGCTTCCCATTTCCATTATCGTTTCCGGGTTATTGCGCACCCTACGTTTAGTCTTGACTCTTAATGATGATAAAAGAATAATACTCAACCTAAAGCAGCACCGTCAATAGCAGCAATCACTGGAACTGGCAGGTTCTCCAATGTCATATTCATTGAACGCAGCTTAGAGACAAAGACTCCCACTTCGCTGTTGGACAATTTTAACCTTTCCTTGAGATCAGCCCCAGCACAAAATACCCCTGGTACTAAACTACGCAGTAGAACTACCCTTATGCTGTTGTCCAGGGAAATTGATTCCATTGCTTCTAACAAGTTGGACACCAAACTTTTACTGAGCGAGTTTTTCGCCTCTGGCCGGTTTAGATTGACAATTACTATTCCTGCATCAGCCCCCTCTAAATAATTAACTTCTAAATCAGGTTTTGTCTGTGCCACAACGCTTACACACCGCAAAAGCATAGGCCTACACTTCAAATTAAGGAAACGTGTAGGCCTACAGAATGCCATTCTCTTGCAGGCTTGCATTGTTATACAGGCAATACCAAGCGTTTTGATTAATCTAAAGCCTAGCCTAAATTATAATTCTGTATATAGATCTTAAGTCTCGAGTATCAAAGTAAACATTAAACTTAGTAGATAATAATATGTAAAAACTTCAAGATTGCACATTAAGTCCACTCATGTACAATAGACGAACATAACCTAACATTTTTGACGAGTTTCTTTTACTAGCGCTGTGGACACTTTTGAAACCTCGGTTTAACAGTATGGCGGGAAAGGCGAAAATCTAGTTAGCGTTTCACCACAGATAAGGGAAATTAGTTGTCTGTGGTTTCACTATGGGTAATATTTTCCAAACCTCTATGTCAGTGGTTCCCAACCTTTTTTCAACTCAATTGGCACCCCAAGACTGCATTCAGTAGACACGCGCCCCCCCCCCCCCCAACCCTTAATCAACTATTGTCCACGCTAAAAACCAATCATTTTTAAAATATGTAAGAATTGTATTAAATCAACACTTATGTAATTTTAATTAAATTAAATAATTACTGTAAAACCACTTACTTATAGTTGGATATAACATTCAGTATTAGCAGGGTTGCCATTTGTCCGGTTAAACCCGTACATGTCCTCTTTTCCGTATGCTCTTCATGCGTCCGGGCGGCTTTTTAATAAAAGCATGAAATGTCCGCGTTTTTGGTTTCACTTCGACCGGATCGCGTCTTTTTCACGAAAAATGCAGGTGTCATGTTCACCATTCGATTAGTTGCATTTAGGCCTCAGGTCCCTTACAACACTGCTTTAAGTATAAATGGTATCATTATTTTCAGTGGCATACCGAAGAGAATTTTGAGGCTTAACCCCCCCCCCCCCCCCCCCCCACTAGGCCTAAGTACAAAAACGATTCTTATAATTTTAAAACATGTATATAGAAGCACAGATAACGGATTGTAGGATCAAGCTTATCTACACTAGGCTTTACACCTATTATGGGTTTCACTGCGAGCTGCGATCACCTCAGGCTACGAAAACACATTTCTCTCACTAGCTTACTACAAGCTTATCTTCATCAGCCTGTTTACCTATTATGGGTTTCACCCTCCCTGACCCCCGATATGCATCAATCCCTGAGTATACCACTCTTTATTAAAATGTCATCTTTTTAGTTTTACCACCACAACTTATGGCAACCCTACGTATTAGGTCAGTGGGAAATCTAGCTTTGACGTCCTTTGTCTTTGATTTGTGGTCAAACATACTCTCATTTCCTCTTCAACTGATACAAGTCTTTTATTTTATTTGACTTGTTGTTCATTAATGCTCAAACCCTTCACTCACACAGATATAACGTTGAAAACAGCAGCAGAAATTTGATCCTGTTTTGTAAACAAAATGTTGGATCCTAGATGTAATATGTTTCAGTGAAAATTCAGTAGTGTTTCGATGTTTTCGTTTGTGTTGTTATAATACTAATAATTATTATTTTATTTTATTAGTAAAATGTTCAAAAACAGTATTTTTTTAAATTTCAACGAACATTTAGCGGCACCCCGGTTGGGAACCAATGTTCTGCAATCCTTCTGTTTAATATTGAAGATGTTCATTTTACTTTGCAGTATTAACTTAAAAGTGAGATTATAACAAAAAAAATGTATTTAAAATGCTGTTATGAATGAGTAAACATGACAGATTTATTTTTAAAAAATGTCTGGTCAAAATGGTTATCTATCCAGGCTTTAATGGGCATCTTAAGTATGGAATCATCCCCCCCCCCCCCCCCCCCTTTGCCATATTTGCCTTCAGGTTTCATCAAAATAACAATAAATCACTGTTGCTACTAAAGCGAAGCTGATCAAAGCTTCTCTATCAGCAGCTCTCCCTCTCTCTTTCAGAGAGAAGAGCAAGAAAAGACTACTGATCGAGTTGATCAGATCAGGTATACATACCGCAGGGGCTGTGTTGGGTACTGCCACAGAGACAACTGAATGAACTGAAACTGAACTGCCGAGACAATCTAAATCTAATCGTCATCCTTCGACGCACTCATTAATGAGAGATCCTTCTCTGAAACTCTAAAGAATACTGCTTCCACTTGCCAGCAATACATTGATTCACAGACTAATACAAAACTGTTAAAAAGTGAACACAACTTGGTATAATGGATTTCAATGTACTATGTCTATTTATTTTGATGTTTACATTTTCTTCTCTTAATGCAGCAACCTTGAACCTAATCTTTCAAGTATGCATGTGATCTACTTTCTCCCATACACTGAACTAAAAGTGTATGCATCCATCATCATTGGTGAGTCTCAATTTCAAATGCTGGCTGGTTGGCCACGGATCACTCTTCTGACAAAAGTATTGGTAATGTTACTTCAAAACAACTTAGGCCTAAGGTGAATCTACCCCCAATTTATTTTATTTTTTAAATATGCATAAAGACAACATATGGGTTAGTATATGAAATACACTCATTTGAGAATATCAAAACTAATTTTCAAGCCCATTTTGGAGGAGCCATATGGTATTTACAATGGGTTTTATGAAAAATACGGCTAAGAACTACGTTTAAACCACATACGCGTTTGGTATGCAATTTTTTGTTTACACCTTAACCTCACTATTGGCTACGTGGATTTAGTGATTTGAAATAAGTGTTTTCAATATTTGGTTTTCTACAATTTATTTTGTTCTCCGGTACGGAAATTGTATTTGTACCAGCGAGCAAAATAAATCCTAGCAAGCCAAATATTGAAAACACTTATTTCAAAACACTAAATCCACATAGCCAATAGTGAGGGTAAGGTGTAAACAAAAAATCGCATACCAAACGCGTATGTGGTTTAAACGTAGTTGTTAGCCGTATTCGTCATAAAACCCGTTGTAAATACCATACGGCTCCTCCAAAATGGACTTGAAAATTAGTTTTGATCTTCTCAAATGAGCGTATTTAATATACTAACTCAATATGTGTTCTTTATGCATATTAAAAAAAATAATAATATGGGGGTAGATTCACCTTAAATAAATATTTATTTACTCACTCAAATGAGTTTAGGTGGGGGACATTGATATAACTTACATCTGCTAAAAATATGGTACCTGAGGTTGTTGTGAATTCTAGTCCTTGCAGTTTACAGTAACAATAAAAATATAGGTTTATTAGTCCATTGAAATTATATATTTAAAGGTGTATTCCTGACATCGGTAACCTCTGATTCAACTTTTGTATCATAGAATATAAACCAACTTTTTTCTTATCTCATTTTGTTTACTATTACCACCTTTTGAGTCTGGAATTGCCTTCCCCCCATATCAAAAACGTTCCGACACGCCTGCACTCGCGTATGCCCAGCCCAGCTGCTAGTGAAGCTAGATCTGCTTGTGAAAGTTCTGCAGTCATTCTAGGATGGAAGGTGACATTGTCAGCCGGGATGCGAAGGACGTTCCTCTTGGGACTCTGGTTCCAGATTGTACGCATGTCCTGCATTTGCGTATGCCCAACAATCCTAAACCTTCAGGTAGGCGGTCTGTGGAGCAGTGATCGCTTGGGCTTGTTTCACGAGAATATCTTCTAGGGCGGCTCGAGCTGGTTGTGAAAGGTTAGGATGGAAGGTGATGTCATCAGCCGGATTGTACGGTTGCGGAGGATGTTCTTCTTGAGACTCTGGTTCCAGATTGTACGCATGTCCTGCATTCGCGTATGCCCAACAATCCTGGACCTTCAGGTAGGCGGTCTGTGGAGCAGTGATCGCTTGGGCTTGTTTCACGAGAATATCTTCTAGGGCGGCTCGAGCTGGTTGTGAAAGGTTAGGATGGAAGGTGACGTCATCAGCCGGATTGTACGGTTGCGGAGGATATTCTTCTTGGGACTCTGGTTCCAGATTGTACGCATGTCCTGCATTCGCGTATGCCCAACAATCCTGGACCTTCAGGTAGGCGGTCTGTGGAGCAGTGATTGCTTGGGCTTGTTTCACGAGAATATCTTCTAAGGCGGCTCGAGCTGGTTGTGAAAGGTTAGGATGGAAGGTGACATCGTCAGCCGGATTGTACGGTTGCGGAGGATATTCTTCTTGAGACTCTGGTTCCAGATTGTACGCATGTCCTGCATTCGCGTATGCCCAACAATCCTGGACCTTCAGGTAGGCGGTCTGTGGAGCAGTGATTGCTTGGGCTTGTTTCACGAGAATATCTTCTAAGGCGGCTCGAGCTGGTTGTGAAAGGTTAGGATGGAAGGTGACGTCATCAGCCGGATTGTACGGTTGCGGAGGATATTCTTCTTGAGACTCTGGTTCCAGATTGTACGCATGTCCTGCATTCGCGTATGCCCAACAATCCTGGACCTTCAGGTAGGCAGTCTGTGGAGCAGTGATTGCTTGGGCTTGTTTCACGAGAATATCTTCTAAGGCGGCTCGAGCTGGTTGTGAAAGGTTAGGATGGAAGGTGACGTCATCAGCCGGATTGTACGGTTGCGGAGGATGCTCCTCTGTGTCGCTAAGCTCTTGGGACCTCGGGACTGGTCTCTGTTTCCGGGTAGGGGAAGAGATAAAGGATTCAGATTAGGTTCAAGTCTTGGGTAAGGTCAGGTCTTGGAATCCACCTCTAACCAGATTATTGGCATTCAATGCTTATTTATTTCATGTCTTATTCAGTTAATGAGTTAAATACAACTCTTTTACAACAAAGGAAGATATTGATATATATATATATAATTAATTCATGTTAGTCGAAGGTACGTAAGGATACAAGGTAAGCATTTGATGCTCTAAACTCAACAAATGATTGACTTTGATCCAAAGAAGAGAATCGGAAGAAAAATATAACCATGAGGCAGTAACGTTAATTCCACTAGCACGGCAACTAAGATTCAAATTACCTTTAAATGAGTAGCCTACTTGGCTTAGCTGCAGTTCCTAAACGGCAATTCCATTTTGATTCAAATGTTAAGAGGGCGGGGGGGGAGGGAGGGGGGGACAATCACTAAAAATACAACTACATAGAAGCACACTTAGTCTTCATCAATTTTTCATATTTTTACTTAAATATTTAATCGATTTTATAAACTCATATAAAATGGTACGCTTACTTGTAAGTTATAAGCAATATATATTATTTGTAATTTTGAGGACATTTCAATATAGAGTACCGTATATTACAACTATTATTTGAAAAACATACTTTTATCTGATTCCATTTGACAAAATGTGAGTTTCGAAGCAACTTTCCGCTTTACACAAGTACAGTGGAGCATCAATTAAATTATACGTTTTGTACTTATAACGTTTTTCGTATTTATACGTGATTTCTATATGTCTCGGCAATTTCCCATAAGAATCAATGTTAAAATAATTTAATCACAGATAACTAATTAATTTAATTATACGTTATTTGGTTATACGTTACGGTATTTTTGGTTATACGCGACAGAAATTGTTCCCCCCAGACATCTTAGTAGCGATTATACGCTAATTGGTTTTATTTGTCATCTGAAATCAATTCCTGGAAGCGCAAGCTTTATCTCGTTTGGGATATGAAGCTGTGAATGCGCGAGAATGGAATGTTGTTATTGTCAAGCGGTCACCTCGCCTCGACCCCCCCTCCCCTCCTCTCATTCGCTACCCTTGCTCACGTCCGGCACTTGGCAAGTAGCCCAAGCCCCGAGGCATCGTATAGCGCCAACTCCTCCCCCCCTCCCCAACAACTATGTTTCACAGAGCGTCTGCATATCGTTCCAAGTTTGTTGGTGTTTTTAACTTTATACCACGTGTTCATAATGGCTTGTTTTGTCGATTTGTTGTTTTATTACTATTGTTCAATCGCGACCATCTTTTCATTAACTTCTTTGTGTTCTTATTTTATTTAACTTCTTCTCAATTCATTGTTGTGTTTATTCTTTGTTGTTGTGTTCTTTTGTTTATTCATAGCTCTGGCTGCTTCTTGTATCTTTTTGTCATTAGATAAATGAGTTATTCATCGGCTACATATTCATTTCTTTTCATCTAATAAACAACTATCTTCTGATTTTATAGTAACATTTCACGTATTAATCTGATCATTACATCAATTTGTTGATTTAAAATAATTATCCGCGCCCCCGAACTTGCCGACGTACATAGGCCGCGGGCGCTGTGGCACAAATCCCTCGCGGGCGCTGAGCCGACAGCTACCGCCAGCCCGTGATAGCGGTCTCCGGGTGATGCGCGGCCGTACAGTCGCGTCCAAAAAACACTTACGTAGCGGTCGCTGAAACTTGTTTCCGCGTTGACATTTATAACCGAAAAACGATTAATCGAGGTAAATATTGATCTGGGACTGGAAAAATAAAGCAATCGATGCTGAAAAACGATACGGCGAGCAAAGATATTGGGAATAAAATGATAGTTACTTTTGGCCTGGACTATTCGAAATAAATACGACGATTTTCACGTATAACATGTAAAATATATAATTGGGCCTAAGCACCATTTCAACCCCCCCCCCCCCCCCCGTTCTGACGTTCGCTAGAACACACGTTGAAGGGAATTGTTGAACTGCAGGATGAGGAGACTGCCGAGAGCCGCTATCTCCACTCATTTACAAACGAAAACAAATGTTATTGTAGTGCAGTTATACGTTTTTTGTAGGTCTACATATACGGTTTTTTTTTGGTTTGGCCCTTGGAAAACATATAATCGAGGCTCCACTGTATATGATTTCTGAAGCAACTTCTCACTTTAAGATGTCTTTAAAAGAATGGGATCCACCTTAAAGTGACTAAATAGTCATAGATATTCCTCTATCTTTTATATTAAATAAGTTTCAGTGGTTGTCCTGCTTAGTGGTTAACTGACAATTTAAGCTTCTTTAGTAAAAAACCAAGAAGTATGCCACCACCCCTTCAAAGTACAAGGACAAGAATTTGTCTCTAAAATAAGAATGATCTTATAATACTAGGTACAAGTAAAAAACTAAAAAAAATATACATCGTCACATGGGATGCTTGACCCTCTTTCGAGACATGGCATCAGTCGTTCAAGGTTATTAAATTTGAGACTACATACACAGGGCTACACGGAACCCTAGGTCACTAGGCCTGTATTGATTGTGAATTCTAGATAAGCAGAAACACAATTAGGTGTTTGAAGAATTCATTGCCTGATTAATTAGCATCGATATTCTATCTATTTGTCAATTAACAGCGATAAAATTGTCTACCGACTACTCCTGGTTATCTTTCTCATTTGCTTTTCAATTTCAAACTGCCGTACATCGGCTCTTTGTAAAAAGTCTTGTTTCTCTAAAAAACCATCCCTCCCACGGTTATGCACCTGAATTTCTGCCTGTAGCCCTTCAGATGACTTATATCGCTCCCAATCAATTTTCGATTTCTCCAAAGTACCAATTTTTGTTTTCTTTCCGATTTTGCCCAAGACTGCAGAGAGACCACCACCATTCACTGGTTTATAACCCTCTTTACTCCCAAAAGCTTTACGTGCTGGCAATGCATTATTCAGACCAGTAGCAGCATTCTTAGCCTCAGAAGAGTCAGCAAGAACTGTTTTATTGATTTTAACTTCTTCTCCTGCAAATTCAAACACTTCTGTAATAGTCACCATGTTTTTTACCATGTTTCCATGCTTTGTATCCCTTGGAGATTCTGTCTCGATGCCTTTTCTGGTACTGGAATTGGAGCTTATTTCATTGTTGGCTTGTTTTGGTGATTCACAATCTGTGCCTTGAAGAAAATCTGAAACAGATTCTGTTATAAGTTTGCATTTAGGCCTACATAAACTTATTCTTATTTCTCCTTAAATTAATGTGATTTAAACATGATGTATGCCTAGGCCTATATATATTTATTTATGAATTGGCCACATACAGCATTTTATGCCATTTTAGAGTGACCAGTAGGCCTATAACGTGATAAATAAGAACAAATGAATGATACATATATATATATACCAGTATATAACTGTGAAAGTTAATCGTTGGGTTTAGAAAAAGCACAACATCAAAATAACTACACTGGTAGTCTTGGCACGATATTTTGCAGTAGACCCTGCCAACAAGCTAGGGCCTACTGTATTATGCGTGCAAGGACAGTTGGTCTACTTTTTTTGGTCTACAGACATTTTGTCTACTACTTCTATGTCTACGGACATAACGTTGGCAATTATTTCGTCTAAAGACTTTTTGTCTACTAATTTCTTTCGTCTATCGTCTTTTCGTCTACGCAGACATTTTGTCTACTGTTATACGTTGTCTACCAGCGCGTGAACCAGCGTGAAAATGAAGTTATGGTGGTACAGCTTGGTGGTGGGCACACAACGGTTAGGCGGCCAGTGAAAAGAAGTTACATAGGCTACATAGCATATCAGCAAAGAATTGAAAATTTGACCGAGAAGTATGAGATTTACAAGACAAAAAATTAAATAAAAAAAATTCTAAAAGCAGTGAGCTTCAAATCTTTAGGCAACGAAAGTGTTCCACACGCAGAAACAGACGAAGACAGTGATGATGAATAACTAGAGGTGTGTGTATGATTTAATTTTTATGAAAATTATGTTAGAAAATTGAAAATTATGTTAGACCAAATTTATTTGTAAACAGAAGAAGACAGTGATGATGAATAAAATGTATTACAAAATACCTTTGTCATCTATTAATTAGACAGTTAGACGGAAAATTATGTTAGACCAAGTTCATTTGTAGACTTAATGATAGTAGACGAACGGTCGGGAGACAAGATTTTACAGTAGACGAAGTTATGCAGTAGACAAAATGTCTGTGTAGACCAAACAGTCAAGTAGAAAAAATGTCATCAGACCAAGTGTCTACGCACCGTATTATGGTTTCATATCTTACTGCAATAATAAAACTGCTTTGAATGACCTTAAATGCTATTAGGTAGCAATGTGCATGTGACCATTGCGGGCCGCCTGAATAGAGCCGAATGGAACAACGCCGAATCGATCGTGTGTACTGCACTTTCAAGTATAATCCTAACCCAAAAAAGTAGACCTTATAACCTGGAACGCAGAATCTTTTTCGACGTAAATCCACCGGAACAACGCCGAACCTAACCTAACCTGTGTATTACACGGAAAATGATTCGGCGTTGTTCCAGTGGATTTACGTCGAAAAAGATTCGGCGTTATTCCGGTGGATTTATGCCGAAAAAGATTCGGCGTTATTCAGGTGGATTTATGCCGAAAAACATTCGGCGTTGTTCCGGTGGATTTAAGTCGAAAAAGATTCGGCGATGTTCCAGGTTATAAGGTGTACGTTTTTGGGTTAGGATAATAGGCCTACTTGAAGGTGCAGTATACACGATAGATTCGGCGTTGTTCCATTCGGCGTTATTCAGCGTCCCCACCATTGCCAGGGCATGTAGGCCCTATGTCTCAATGTAGGCATAAAACGTTCCGTAAAATAAACTACGCACTCAACACACCTGACCAAAGTGAATCTGTTTTCTTTTTTTCATCTTCTTCAGACAATTTATTAATTTCTTGGTTTATTTCATGTGCTTCATCTGCATCATCATCATTCTCCACAGCTATTACACCTCGCCTTCCTTTTCCCATTTTTGCTTTTTTGCTTCTTCCATTTTTCTGGTGGGGTTTTCTTTTACGAGCTGACTTGACTATATCTCCATTCATAGCTATGTCCTCTTCTGGGTCTCCATCGCAGTCTTCTTCGGATGGCAAATTATCTTCACATTCCAAAACGTAATCTTCATCGTCACTGTCATCGCTGTCTTCTACGAGTGGGTCTCTCTCCATCGCAATCTTAACCGTAGTGAAAACCTTGGTCCTGTTGAACATTAAAATACAAAAAAGTTAACTCGCCTAGGCCTAGGCCTAGCTTGTACTTGTGTCAATAACAGACACAGCAAAGTTCCGATTGGAGATGGGGCATGACCTGCTGGCAAAACATCTTCATTGAATTGGAATATTTGAGACGAGTGTTTGTACATTGTGTAATGGCGAAATGCAGGACAGACTAGCCTACATCTATTTTTTGTACCGGGTTGAAGGAAGCTATTGATGGCATGCCCAAGGGCATGGATAGAAAGGAGCATGAAACATGTATACTACCTACCTACCTAGCCTAGGCCCAAGGCCTAGGGTCTAGTATGCCTAGGTCTACCTTGACATATTTTATTACGTATCAAGTAGGCCTAGGCCTGCTGGGTCTTTGGGTACTAGCCTAAAACAGGCCTAGGCATTGGGTTTCAATTAGTAGGCCTAGGCCAATGCCTAGGCCTACCTAGGCCACAAATTAAGATTATAATGTGCATATAGGGCCGTCATCCCCTTTGCGGTTCCTCTGAGTTAAAATTGATGATGGGTCATACATCTGAATTCCATAAATTCCAGTAGGAATTACTGTTAATATGTAAGTAAAACTAAAATATCAACAAAAAGATACCTCTGACACCTGCGTTGAGAGAGCAGCCAACAGCCAGCAGTCCAGCACCTACCACTAAGCACCAGCCAAGGATACTAATATGATTACCTTCGGTAAGATGCGCAACTCAACGTTAATTTTCGGTTGTAGTGTTGTGCTGCTTCCTGGCGGTTGCGACTCGAACTACGGCGCTAGGCCGGTAACGTAGGAATCTTTTGTATTTGCGATTTATAAAATTATTATTATTATGATTTAAGCTTTTTTGCTCAAGTGCTACATTTACATAGCAATATTAGATGTTTACACTTTCATTGCATTTAAAACGTGTTACTTTATACACAGAGCAAGGACCTTATTACTAGTTGCATTCAAGATAAATTGAACTGCAAGTCCAAGGGCATTGATGGCAATTGGCACTAGGGCTAGGCATGGCTAGGCAACACTTCAATTATAATTAGTCCTATAACTATATAATTAATATCAGAAAGGAAGGAAGGGAAATGAGCAGCATTTCAATGTAAACATAGGCCCTAGTCTAGGCGTAGGGCTAGGGCTGCATATGGATGTGATTAATGTTACAAAGTCCAGATAATGTAGGCCCTAGGCATAAGGCCTCAGCCCATCTAGCCTACCTAGCCATAATGTGTACATTGAAATCAGCATTGAATCGAGATAATAAGGGTATAAAACATGCTTCATGAAATAGGCCTAGGGTAAAATTAATATAAGATTTTTGTTTAATGACGTTTAAAATAAGAACGAAAATTCAAATAACAACGCAATGCCTATAGCATTGTGTATAAAAGGTATTTTAAACTCAATGCCTATAGGCCCTAGGCAAGTTTCAAGGTTATGTCTGTTTATGTTATTTATTACCAAAATAATTATCACTTCATCACCACTTCACTGCACTTATCACTTCACTTTATCACCATAACAACTAAAAAATTGATGTACGCTAGGCGTAATGAGCTGACCACTGACCAGTGTTTCACAATTTACCGTCACACGGACACGGGACAATAGATGTTGAAATTTACAAGTGTAATTGTTTGTCAGTTGACATTGACAATCCTTCAAATTAAATTTGTCAGCCAATTACGTGCAAGTGTGAATTATCGGCCAATAGGCATCTAGTGGCATAGCAGTGCACTTCTATACCGTCTCATGTGGCGCGCTGGGTGGATGAGACTCGAACTATACCAGTACAACAGCTTCTCCTATGCTTGTTTCAAACCGGTGGCACCAGCCACCAATGCCCATAATGTTAGTATCTTTGGCCCAGGCCAGCACCCAACGAGCGAAATGAAGTTAGCACTACGGACGAAGGAGACTTAATGCCACCAACTATGAAAAACAAAAATCTACAAAATAAACTACCCCAAGTGGCTCAAATTTACAACCGTTTTGATCGGGTTTGATCAACGTTAATGTGAATTATCATTGACCAGGTGTGGGAAGGCATAGTTGGAAGAAAAGTCGTATGGAAAAATGATTCAGAATACAAAAAACACAACACAACAACAAAACTCGTTCGTAACACGCTGTGACCAACATCGCGCTTGTTATGTTTCGCGCAAAGCGCGGTATTTTTAAATTTCAGTTATTTTAGTTGTGTTTCTTGTATTGTTGCAGTTGTAACCGATTTTTCGTACATGATGGGGTTAAATAGAAGTTCTTCATATTACCGGTACCTTCTTTATCGATTCTGATCAAATCAAATTAAATGTTGTGGCATTGACCTGTAGTAATCTTCTGCCACAGATTACATTGCACGTTGAATTTGTTATGTGCTCCTACATTACTACTTACAAAACAAATGGTGACGGCAGCTTGCATAAAAATAATATAATGAATGGGTTGTTCTCTTTTATCATCTACTTTTCGGTGAAAGTGGAGTGGGCGTGTCCACTTAAATTAGGTCATAGTGGAAAAGATGTATCAAACCTCAGCTATTTAAAACGGGCGAAATGAGTAGACTTTGTATTAATTATTGTGTTTATGTATTAATAATTTTTTTGTTATATGTATTATGTATCATGTTACGGAGTGCATTTGGTAGTACATAACGCAAAAATGAGTGGAAAAGTTGAACAACCTATCCATTCAGTTTTACAAAAGAAACACGGTGGCAGAGGAAAAAATTTACAAAAGAACAATCTTGCTCCATCTTGTTGGATTGTGGGCTACTTGGTCTATTTCCACGGCAGCCATGCGTGGAAACAAAGTATAACTAAGGTGACCAGACGTACCGGTTTGACCGGTACAGTGCCGTTATCGGAACACTTGTACCAGTGTCCCGAGAGACTCATTGAAAAGACGTATTTTTGCCGGTTTGTAATTTTTGGGGAAAAGGTGTCCCGGTATTCTGTCAATAAAGACAACGCGGTCAATTGTAAGAGTTGGGGGGGGGGGGGGGGGGGCTTACAGTTGCTGGTAGGCTCTCTAGCCCCAAGATAACCTATACCTACTTCGTAGCTCTAGCCCTCGACACATGCGGGTCGCATTCGCAGATGCTGACTCACGCACTCACTCACAGTCAACAGAATTTATTCCGTCAACAGGCGGCTGGCGAAGTACGATCGGGCATAGGCCCTTACATGCATTTGTACCCACATTCATTTTAATATTTAATATGTATTAATTAAAATTAATATGAATAATAATGTATTGATATTTATTTTGTTTTATTAATTCATGTTAGAAAGATGTTTTCTGGGCATTTTGCACGCAAATTTGAATTAAAAATGTTTCGCCTCTTTCGACTGACCAGACCCCGTGCTTGTCCATGGAGTTTGTAATCCTTAACGCTTTTTTGTCCCGGTTTGCAATATTCAAAATATAACCAAGTTACAAAGTTCACGTCTCAGAGTTTGCCCAGCAACCGAGTTCTAGCTAGTACATCAGGCTATAAAACCGTCGAAAAAGAGTTTTCCTATCCATCAATTTCTATTTTTTATGGAATAATTAAAGACTGGTAGGTATAATATACCTTTGTCGACATTTTGGTCTAGATTTCGATGGGTTTTCGACCATCCAAATACAACAAAATAATGATAATAATTTTTTAGTAGGAAACCTGACCCTAACTAGGTAGTATGGTTCTTGGAATGGTATGGAATGTGTGGAATGTCCGAGGGCTTTTAGTATGACTCAATCATAGCATTCGCTTTGTGACTGAGGAAAACCTCTGGAAAAAAACTTCAGTAAGGATTGCTGGTGGCGGGTATCGAACTCGCGACCTCCAAAATTAGAGCCTTGTGCCCTAGTACTGATGCCAAGTCTATCGGTCCAAACCAACGGAGGTGGCTCAGAGATGACGCGAAACCAGCCATCGGCAATCCTGACTGAAGATTTTTTCCGAGGTTTTGCTCAGTCGTATAAAGGCGAATGCTGGGATTGAGTCTTACTAAAACTTAAATATTGCCCTCGGACATTCCTTCTCACCTATCCAAACACCCAGAGGCGGACTGGGGGGGTAAGGGCCCCGTACGGAAAAGGATCTTAGGGGCCCCGGGACTTGGCGAAGCTTTAAGGGGTCTGGGGCGAAGCCCCAGCCGCCGGAGGCGAAAATTTTTCACCCTATTATTTTGTTTGGAACGCATATAAACACGTTAAAAAAATCGATAAATGATGATAGTTATTTGGAACAACGTGTTGACCTGTGAACACCACTTTAAAAAACGAAATTGAAGAAGAAACTCTCCCAACACTGGCAGTTGTATATTTCAAAATATATATTGTTTCCCAACCTTCTACAAAATATATCGACTACTAGTTGTCCACTCGCATCGTGTAATTTGTACTCGCAACGAAGGAGCGGGATGTAGCTGGGGTCCGGGGCAAAGCCCCTGCCGCCGGAGGCAATGTCGCCGAAGGCGAAACAATTTTCGGCCCTGCATGATGCTTAGTGGTCTAAAACGCGTTTTGAGGCGAAATCCTATCATGAAAAACAATGAAACTAAAGTCAATATTGCATTGATAATCCCTTACATCATGGGTCTAGGATAGGAGTTCGATCCCGTCATTTGAGAAGTAATCTTATAGCTCAGTGCTGCGCTGGATCGGATTTCAGTATGCGCTGATAGATATATTTTTGCCACAAAGTTCGCCTTTTTAAATTTTGTACGGTTATAGACACGCGATCAGCCCGATTTGTCAGTCAGCTATTTTATGGATGGTGGTTTTGTAATGACATACGACTTGAAAACTATTTCATTTTTACTGAGCCTATAGCTATTATAAATGGGCAAAATGGTACTTTCAGATATAACAAAGTTTACACGCAAACTAACATGTCACTTTAAAGTAGCGAGCTAGCGAGCAGAAATCTTGAGGGTTCTCGTTTCCTATTCATTTGTTTAGAACGCATATAAACACGTGTAAAAATCAATAAATTATGATAGGTGTGTCGAGCAACATATTGAACTGTGAACACCGCTGTTAAAACTAAATTAAGGAAAGAACTTTCCCAACACTGGCAGTTGGATATTTCAAACTATTATGTTTCCTATAATTTGTTTAAAACGCATATAAACACGTTTAAAATCGATAAACGACGATAAGCATGTGGAACAACATGTTGAACTGTGAACACCACTTCAAAAATTAAACTAAAGAAATTTTCAGCACTGGCATGTTTTATATTTCAAACTAAACTATAAAAAAGTAAGCTCTAAAGAGGAAAGCGGACATCTTTGTAGCACTTCTACACATGGTTAATATCTCTTTTCACTGACACAAGAAACACATTCTGCTCGTATTACTATTGTTTCATAATCTATATAGCGTAAGATATTTTCAGGGGGTTGGGTGGTGGCCCTCAAGGGGGCCCCCACCCGGGGGGGCCCCGTACGGGTTTCCGTAGTTCCGTACCTGCCAGTCCGCCTCTGCAAACACCCCAGCATACCTAGTTAGTCACTTGAAGAAGGGCACATTAGGTAAAGCTGGTAACAGCTATTCCTACGAAACATTAATAATTATTAACGTTCCAAATACAACATTCGCAAAATTGTACAAACAACTTTGATAGTACTAGAAGATGCCAATACGCAACTTTCAACTTTATTCTCGAGTCTGTATACTTTTGAAAACAGACTTCAGTAACAATTAATCATATACAATCAACAATCCTAGAGCCATGTTATGCCACAAGTCTCAGGTATATTAGTTATACACAAAACAACCCCCATTCCCAGTACCAAACTACTGCATGATCAGTAAAGTCAAAAGTCACAAAAATAAAGCCCTATAAGAGTTACTGGTGGTCGAACGCCCTCAATATTAAGGCCAAATGTGTTTGTTTAAATAATGTGTTGAACCTGACACTTCAAAACTTACAATGGGTTCAGAGCTGGTTCACTTTTCATTCTGGGCTAATCACATTGGAAACATTTCGTCTCAAACTAAATATATACGTGTTTTTTAGTCTTGTGTGCATTAAAAAAATCTTATCGACACAAATATGCTTTGATTTAGGTTGCAAACAGCCACCCCAAACAAAATACAAAAAATCTACCATGCAGTCTGGGCTTGATGTCGTATTGCCTCTGCGTGCACTGATACCACCTGGTGTTGTCCTGTATCGTACTAGTGTGCGCCATTTGCGCGCGATGGAACGACGTAATGTTACCCATATTGCTAATAACATTGGATATTGAGAGAGTTCCATTACGTAACAATAGAGAGTGCTGCAGTCTTCGTTTTGATATCTTTAAAATCTAACACAATTTGTTCCTTGCAGCATCTAAAAACCAGTTTTCTTCTTCCGTTTTAATTATATTTCATCTTGATTCAGTTTGCGTTGAGGCTT